>CM038669.1:420903158-420910658 GCA_021605145.1 Aegilops bicornis | reverse complement strand
GACCGGTTTAGTCCTCGATTAGTTTTTAAGTTAGGGTTTATTTTTTTAGCCGGCCCAACCTGCTTAACTTAGCCCGCTTAGTTTATATTACGCCGGTCGTAGTTTAGGCCCATTAGGCCCTTTTTATTTAAATTCGTTTTCTGTTTTAACAGAATAGTTCCTGTTTGAAAAAATTCATATCTTTTATTCTGTTTAATATTTTTGATGATTCTTTTTTTTTGTTGGATTGCAAATTTTGTGTAGTTTCTGTAGAATATATATTTAGCTATGTTAAAGTTAATTAAAAATGCTTTAATTTAGTTTTTAGTCAGAATAGTAAATCTGTTATAACTTTAGTTAGAAAAATTATTTTTGCATGATTCTTTTTGTCACCACTTTATTTTGACAGTGCCAAACCCTAGAAATTAATTTGGGTATTTTAGGATTAATAAATAATTAGTTTTAGACAGAATCCTATTAATCCTAATTAATTAACTAGTTCTGCTTTTCCTAATTAATTAATTAGTAAATTAATTTATTTTAACTTGTGATTAGTTATTCTAGGTTAGTTTCTGTCACTCTAGTAGATGAACTTTTATTTATAATTAATAAAAGTTTTAAATTATTTTCTTAATAGAAATTGGATTAGGCCTAGAATGAGTTTTATAATAGCTTTTTAATTAATTCTTTTGCTCCTAGTTGCTTAGTGAATCCTTTTCGTTAAGTTAACCTAAAACCATGATTAGGTTAAATTAAGGAATTTTTGTTATATAAAAACTATTTTAGTTTGGAACAGGAAAAACTTTGAATTGGTTTTCTTTGAGTTTTTCTTTTGGATTTGGTTTTGGTTGTTTTGTTGTGTTATGTTACCTTTGTTATGTTGTGTTATGTGAATCCCATTGTTATGTACTTATCATAGTTATTGTTTGCCTCGGTAGAATTTCCGGAGTGCGAAGATTGCTACTACGAAACCCTAGTTTTTTTTCGAAGATCGTCAACCAGGCAAGTTCACCTTGACCATGCTTTTCTTACCTATGTTTTATTGCATTTAGTGGCACCATTGCAACCACCCCTCAGTAGTGTTATTGAATCCTTGTAGTTGAGTAGTATGCATGAGGTAGGAACCCATCACCCTGCTACCAAGCCCGGACGTTATTTGTTTTAATGCTACGCTATAGTAGACGGGGTTTGGTATGAGTGCTCGAGTGGTGTGAAGAAGGAGAACTCTACGTCAATGACGACAACTCCATGATGGAATCTGCAAGGACTGCATCTTCAAGACCTCAAGACTTCAAGACTTCGAGACAGGATTTTCAATACACACTACTGGGTGAAGGAAGGTTGACGGGCACCCGGAGAAACCAAAGGTTGGCGGGATGCATGGAGAAGCGCCATGACATCTTCATGAAAGCTTCACCTGCACTCAAAGAGACGGAAGAATACTTCATGACCGGAAGCTTACCTGCAAACCGCAAGTCATTATGGGCTCGGCTTGGTTGACCTTAGTGGTGACTCTGGCTGGGGCCGGTACTAGCAGATGTAGAAGGACGGTAGGATTGGATGGAGTGCAGACGGTGGTCGAGGAACTCTTTGGAAGACCATGTTTTGGTCATCTTGTTCTCAAACACCACGAAGTGCGAGAACGAAAGAGAGGGATCGAATCTTGCGGGTAAAGTGTACAAACCTCTGCAGAGGGTTATAACCTAATCGATTAGCCGTGTCCCCGATTCTGGACAATTTGAGCATCTGGACTTGGATCTATTTCTGGAACTCTCAACACCGGATTGATAACTTAATTGTGGGCAACTTATGATGACTTTGGGCTATGAGACATCGGGTTGGCGGAACCATGTCATGATAGAAAACTCCATAGTACGACTCCATTTATTCCTTTGATGTAGGTAAAATAAAATCAGCTTTACGCAAAAACAAAACTCGAATCTGAGCCATAAAGCCATATTGCATATAGTATAGTTTTATCATTCTGCTTTTTCTCATATTGTGATCTTGCCGCACATTCAATGTCTTGACCTACACGGCTGCAACGTATCATGTTGCAGATATTTCTCGACGAGTAAGAGTTACGATACAGGGTTACGGGCTACACTCAACCTGCCGATGGCGGCGTTGATGGGACTCCACACCCGCTTGATTTGTTTCAATGAGTATTATGAGGTATATATCAGTTTTACGTTATTTATGCATGTGATTGCACTTTGATATATACATTGATGTCTTTATCGTATGCCAAGACATCGATCTGTGGATGGCACGATAACCATGAAGGCTTGACCGTCTGAGGTCGGGTCGCTTCTGAAGATGGTATCGGAAGCACATGTTGGTATGAGGACGTGACCCTAGAAACCGGAAAGCCTTAGGACAGGATATCTCAAAAACTTTATTTACAAAAAGACTCTTACTTCTCATCTTTTCTGAATTTATCAAATAGACCCTCTCACCTCAAATAGTTAGAATATACCCCTTTTTCCCTTTTGATCACATGAAGAATCAATCAAGCCGCC
Source organism: Aegilops bicornis (assembly GCA_021605145.1). Lineage (NCBI taxonomy): Eukaryota > Viridiplantae > Streptophyta > Magnoliopsida > Poales > Poaceae > Aegilops > Aegilops bicornis. Next base: position 420,908,157 of record CM038669.1, on the reverse strand, counting down.
CAAGAAGGACAAGATATCGGATAACTGATGGCCTCTTCAGAGTAAAGAGGATTTGACCATGCATTAGAAGAGTTGAAGCTACACGAGTTGAAGACTCAGACGACTTGAAGAATCGTAAGAATTATTTGACCGTTAGAGGACCAAATCCATGTTATACACCTACGTTAGATGCGATGAATTGTGAGCTGTCATTTGTTTGATGTTTTCCGACAGCCACAAAGTAAAACCTGCTTCTTCAAAAACAATTGTTTGTATTGTGTGTATATCCTCCCCACCTCTCTCTCATCTCACCCTAAAACCCTTGAACCCTATAGATGATGAATGAAGTTGACTGATATTCTTCCTGGATCAAGACTCAGCCGAGGCGTGAGCTATGGATGCGTAACATGGAGAATCACTTGAGGAACAATTTGGTTTCAAGGAAGTATGAGGTCCAATACGCTCTTTCAAGATTTTGAAGGAAGTGCACAACCTGGTGGAAAATGCATCAAGCCATACAAGGATGTAACGGAGCAAAAACTTGGGAAGAATTCAAGAAGACTCTCTTGAGGTCCGCCTTATCCGGAAGCACTACGATAACTCAAGAAGAAACCTTGTGCTCGCAAGATTTATGGAGAAATAGGACACACCTGTGAGGAACACAAGGATGGATGCCCTCATTGTGAGGAGAAACACCCACCGAGGAATGCCCAACTAGTCAGGTTACTTGTTTCTGTGTGAAGGAAATACACACTACCCTCGCTCAATGTCGTGATGCACCCAAGGTACAAGAAGTTATGAAGCAGCGTAAAGAAGCCCGCAGGAAAAATTTAGAAGAACTTGTGATGAAGGGAAGTTATTGAAGACCCCGATGGTGAAGGCCTAAACAGATTTTTCGCACAAGCCTCAAGCTATTCATGTGGAGAAGAAGGACATTTTTCGAGTATTGCATGAAGGAAAGCCAAGAGTATCCGTGATATTTCCCCGGCCAAAGCAGTGAAGTTTGACCCGGAAATAGAAACTCTGATCATTACAGAGAAATTCAGGAAGAGAAAAGGCAAACCCGAGAACAACGCAATTTTTGCAGAGAAGGACCTAAGTCATATCACTTGTTACAGTGCAAGGATTTAGGTCATTACGCTAGTAAATGTCGAGAGAAGAAGCCAAGAGGCCAAAGAGTAGACACCATCTCCAAGAAGCCCAAAGACTTATCGAAAGTTATTTGTTTTCGCCAAGAAGGAAGCGTGACATTATGCTACCAAATGTCCCGACAAGATGAAAGTCGGAGCTGAGTAATTGGAACTTTGATATTGATAGTAAGAAGCAATTTCATTTTATGAGTTCGATGAGTTGAGTTATGTAATGGGTGCTTTCGAGATTGTAATGAATGCATGAATCAATACAGTTAAGGTGTGATGATTTCATATTTTGAATTTTATGAGTTGTTACTCCATGAACAAAGAGTTTTGACCATTTTCAAGGATATGAGAAAAATATGGTCTATGGAAGAATTTGTGCATTTAAGGGTGGTAGTACTGTGAGGACACTTGACCCATGGAAATGATAATGATATTCCACGGAGTGAAGTTTGGACAAAATAAGTTGGAGTTTTGTTTTGATATGATGGTATGAAGAAACAGAGTACTACTGGATTTAAGGAGGTGTAACATGAGAGTTACTCCAAGGATGAGTTAAAGCTGCACTAGTGTTGAAGTGGGCCATAACCCACGAGGCCAGGATTTCGAGAAGGAACCGTTGTAACCTTGATGAAGGAATAAATTGGAAGAATCGGCAGTTCAATCAAGACATACGTTTCAGAGGGAGGTTACGCAAAACCGAGAGTGGTGAAGTAACGATAGATGTTTGTTCAAATTTGCAGAAACCATGGATATACTCGAACCCAGTTCGAGAACAAGAGAAATTCTGCAATGCCTGTGAGTATGACCGAGTGTTAGAATACGAGATTCGCTAAACCTTATACAGGGTAATGATCTGGGTGCGGAATGGATTGATCACCATACCGACTTACTCGTATCTTTCGCTCCTGCTATATGGGATGGTAAAATCTGAGAGACTTACCCATAGTAGAGTGACGACGCTCGTTGAAGCCTTGCTTAAGCCTTAGAGTGGTATGATGATAAACCCATATACATGGCAGTTGTTGCCAAACGTAGGTTATCTGGTGAGGTTCAACCTGCATCTGCTTTACGCAAGAGAAACCATAAATTGTAGACCACCATGAGTATTTCGATAGCTGTCTAGAATGGACACATGCATCTATCAGCTAAGAAGATCTAGTCTCTTGGACGAACTTCAACTTTGACGAACCGACCCAAGATTCTCGAGGAAAACTCTATGCTTCGATGTAAGAGCTTTAATGAAGGAGATATTGTAATATATGTGAAGAGACATACATTGTCGCCTCCAGAGGAAATATCTGAGTTTATTGGAACCATGACCTTGTTTTTTAAGTGTGGTAGCACCCACCTTTCTCGACTGCAACATTTGCTAGAAGACCCCAACCCCTAACCTTTTTCTTGTTAGTTTCTTCAATCTCGAGGACGAGATTCATTTTAAGTGTAATGAGTTTGTAACATCCCAAAATTCTGAATTTTGGAATGTTATAATAAATAAATAACTATGGTTGTTGTCTGATTGTTTGACCGATTGATTGAATGGAATTGAGTGGAAATTGAAACTTTTGAAAGTTGAATGAGAGGGAATGAAATGACTTTCCCAAACTTTCCATTTTGCATTTTGGATCCCAATTGAACTCAAGTTCATTGCAACACCAAAACCTAGAGTGAAGATGACATGACTTCTTCCATTTTGAAATGAATAGGGTTTTGGAAAAGAATTGAATTTCATTTGGGAAGTTTTCAAATCCAAAGCTTTATGCAACTCAATGATTTTCATGAGGGAAGATAAAATGACTTCTTCAATTATATGAAATAGGAGTTGGAAGTTATAATGAATCAAGTTGAAAATCATTTGAAGGTGCTTTGAAACCCTCTTTCAAATTTTGAGTTTTGAATTTGAATTTCAAACTTTGGCATGTGGGAAACATTTCAAAAACTAAGCCTGATAAATACTTGATCAAAAGTATGAGAGGAGCAAACATGACACTCCAAAATATCGGAGGAAACAATGCCAAAAGATTTGGATTCAAATCTGAAATTTATTTGAATTTGAAAAAATAGATTTTTATAAAGTTTGGATTTTGCCTTTGGAAAAATGTTCAATGATAGGAATATTCCCTGATCATTTTGGTATATATATACCCTATATAAAATATTTATAGTTATTATTTTATTTCTGCTTTTGTTTTATTAAAAAATAAATTAAAAAAGAGAAACTCCAGGCCACCAGCACCCCAGCCCGGCCAGCCTTGAACTTGGCCAGCCCACACGGCCAAATTAACAGCCGAGCAGCCCAGCCTCTCTCCTCAAGGCCGAACCCTCTTCCGACGGCCACCCGATCGCCTCTCTCTCTCTCACCGCCCATGACCCACCTCTTCTTCCCGCCGCCACGCCTACGCTTACTCGCTGGAGATCGCCGGATCCCAAAGATCCGGGATCCCGACGCCCCGATCTCCCGATCCCCGACGACCCCGGCTATAAAAGCCGCCCCGCACCCTGCTTCTCGCCCCTCGCACCTCCTCTCCCTCCCAGGTTTCGCCGGAGACCCAGCATCTCCTCACGCCATTGTCGCCGCCGACGACGCCCTAGCCCTCCCCAAGCTACCCCCACCCCACCGAACTCCTCACCGGCCTCCCTCACCACTTGCAGCCACTCCGTCGACCTCCCAGCAGCCAAGACCCTTACTCATCGCCGCCGCCCGCCCGCCGTCGAGCATTTAACGCCGTAAGTCACCGGAGACCTCCCATGGTCCGATCCCCAATCTATGGTGTAGATTAGACCCCAGAAGAAATACAACGTTTTAATAAAACCGCCGGTTAAAAGTTTAGTCCGGTTAGTTTTAAGTTAGGGTTTTATTTTTTTAGCTGCCCGACTGCTTAACCCTAGCCCGTTTAGTTTATATTACGCTCGGTCGTAGTTTAGGCCCATTAGGCCCTTTTTATTTAAATTCGTTTTCTGTTTTAATGTAATAGTTCCTGCTTTGAAAAATTCATATCTTTTATTCTGTTTAATATTTTTGATGATTCTTTTGTTGGATTGCAAATTTTGTGTAGTTTCTGTAGAATATATATTTAGCTATGTTAAAATTAATTAAAAATGCTTTAATTTAGTTTTTAGTCAGAATAGTAAATCTGTTATAACTTTAGTTAGAAAAATTATTTTTGCATGATTCTTTTTGTCACCACTTTATTTTGACAAGGCCAAACCCTAGAAATTAATTTGGGTATTTTAGGATTAATAAATAATTAGTTTTAGACAGAATCCTATTAATCCTAATTAATTAACTAGTTCCTGCTTTTCCTAATTAATTAATTAGTAAATTAATTTATTTTTAACTTGTGATTAGTTATTCTAGGTTAGTTTCTGTCACTCTAGTAGATGAACTTTTATTTATAATTAATAAAAGTTTTATATTATTTTTCTTAATAGAAATTGGATTAGGCCTAGAATGAGTTTTATAATAGCTTTTTAATTAATTCTTTTGCTCCTAGTTGCTTAGTGAATCCTTTTCTGTTAAGTTAACCTAAAACCATGATTAGGTTAAATTAAGGAATTTTTGTTATATAAAAACTATTTTAGTTTGGAATAGGAAAAACTTTGAATTGGTTTTCTTTGAGTTTTTCTTTTGGATTTGGTTTTGGTTGTTTTGTTGTGTTATGTTACCTTTGTTATGTTGTGTTATGTGAATCCCATTGTTATGTACTTATCATAGTTATTGTTTGCCTCGGTAGACTTTCCTGAGTGCTTAAGATTACTACCACGAAACCCTAGTTTCTTTCAAGATCGTCAACCGTGCAAGTTCACTTTGACCATGCTTTTCTTACCTATGTTTTATTGCATTTAGTGGCACCATTGCAACCACCCCTCAGTAGTGTTATTGA
>CM038669.1:420688158-420890658 GCA_021605145.1 Aegilops bicornis | reverse complement strand
TTTATGAGTATACCGTCATGTCATTTGGATTGACAAATGCCCCTGCGTATTTTGAGAGTATGATGAACAAGGTATGAATATCTGTACAAGTTTGTCATGGTGCTCGTCGATGACATGTTGGTTTTCTCCAGGAGCGAGGAAGAACACAAGGAGCATTTGCATCTAGTTCTTGAGAAACTCCGAGAACATCAGTTATACGCCAAATTCAGCAAATTTGAATTTTGGTTGAAGGAAGTCGGATTCCTCAGACATGTTATTTTAGGGGAAGGAATAGCAGTCGGCCCTGCAAAGGTTCGAGCAGACACCAATTGGAAGTCGCCCACCTCAGTCGAGGAAATCCATAGTTTTCTCGGATTTGCGGGATATTATCGGAGGTTTATTGAGAATTTCCCCAAGATTGCTAAGCCTATGATGGAGCTATTGAAGAAGGAAACTAAGTACGTTTGGACAGAGGATTGTGAAGCCAGTTTTCAAGAGCTGAAGAAACATTTGGTTATAGCCCCGGTGCTAATTTTGTCGGCCGTACGCAAGGATTACCAGGTATGTTGTGACGCTTCTTGTCAAGGACTCAGAGGAGTGCTCATGCAGGAAGCAAAGGTTGTGGCTTATACCACCAGACAACTACGTCCTCATGAGATGAACTATGCTACACATGATTTGGAGTTAGCAGCCATAGTGCACGCACTCAAGACCCGGAGACATTTTCATATCGGAAACAGTTGTGATGTTTACACGAATCATAAGAGCTTGAAGTACATTTGCACGCAGAAGGAACTGAACTCAGACAGAGGAGATGGGTAGAGTTGACCAAGGATTATGACATGATATTGTATTATCACCCAGGGAAAGCTAATGTTGTAGCAGATGCCTTGAGCCATAAAAGCTATGTGAACACCCTCATGGCAGGAGGATTACCCCAGGAGTTAGGCGACGATCTCAGAGACCTCCGCTTGGAGATAGTTTCGAGAGGATTTGTCACCACCCTGCATGTTCAGTCTACTCCGACAAAAAGAATCCGAGAAGCCAAGAAATCATACAAGGAAATTGCCGAGATAAAGGAAAGGATGAGTGAAGGAAAAGCTAAAGGTTTTCATCAGGATGAGCATGAAACTTTATGGTTTGAGGATCATATCTATGTTCCTAGTGACCCAGAGGTCAGTAAGTTAATTCTGCAAGAAGCCCATGATTCACCGTACTCGATACACCCAGGCAACACCAAGATGTATCTAGACTTGAAGGAAAGTTTCTGGTGGATAGGTATGCAGATGGATATTGTTGAGAACATAGCAATATACGATGTTTGTCTGTGAGTAAAGGCAGAACATCAGAAGCCAGCAGGGCTACTCTAGCCTTTGTCGATACCTGAGTGGAATGGGAATAACTTGGGATGGATTTTATCACAGGATTACTCAGGACTTGTTCAGGTTATGATTCTATCTGGGTAGTGGTTGATTGCTTCACCAAGGTAGCTCATTTCATTCCCGTGAAGAACACATACACTAGTGCTAAGTTAGCCAAGATATACATGACCAGGATCGTATGTTGATACGCCTCCAACATATCTATAATTTTTTATTGTTCCATGATGTTATATTATCATTTTATAGCAACCTTATATCATTTTTGGGACTAACCTACTGACATAGTGCCAGTGTCAGTTGCTGTTTTTTGCTTGTTTTATTACTTCACAGAATATCTGTACCAAACGAAGTCAAAATGCCACGAAACTTTTTGGAGATTTTTTTCTGCCCAGAAGCAAGCTTAGGAGCCAAGGAAGTGCCAAAGGGGAGGCCCGTGGGGCCCACAACCCACCAGGGCGCGCCAGAGGCCCCTGTGCGCTCAGGTGGGTGGTGGGGCCCACATGAGTCCTTTCCATCGCCTCTTAGCTCTGTAAATACCCAAATATTCCAGAAACCGTAGGGGAGTCGATAAAACACAATTCCAGCCGCCGCAAGTTCCAGAACCACGAGATCCAATCTAGAGCCCTATTCTGGCACCCTGCCAGAGGGGAACGCGGTCATGGAGGGGTTCACCATGCTCATTGGTGCTCCTACGATGATGCGTAAGTAGTTCACCATAGACCTACGGGTCCGTAGGCAGTAGCTAGATGGCTTCTTCTCTCTTTTTGATTCTCTATACAATGTTCTTCTCAATGTTCTTGGAGATCTATTTGATGTAATGACTTTTTGCGGTGTGTTTGTTGGGATCCAATGAATTGCGAGTTTGTGATCAGATCTATCTGTGAATATTATTTGAGTCTGCTTTGATCTCTTATATGCATAATTACTATAGCCTCATATTTCTCTCCGAAACTTTGGTTTGGTTTGGCCAATTAGATTGATTTTTCTTGCAATGGGAAGATGTGCTTTGTGATGGGTTCGATATTGCGGTGTCCTCACCTAGTGGCATAAGGGGTAGCGAGGCACACATGTATCATTGCTATTAAGGATAAAAAGATGGGGTCTATTCCTAAATGAATAGATCTTGTCTACATCATGTCATCGTTTTTTATTGGATTACTCCGTTTCTCCATGAACTTAATACACTAGATGCATGCTGGATAGCGGCCGATGTGTGGAGTAATAGTAGTAGATGAAGGCAGTAGTCGGTCTACTAATCTTGGGTGTGATTCCTATATACATGATCATTGCCTTGGATATCGTCATAATTATTTTCTCTTCTATCAATTGGCCAACAGTAATTTGTTTACCCATCGTATGCTATTTTCGCGAGAGAAGCCACTAGTGAAATCTATGGCCCCTAGGTCTATCTTTTATCATATTGTTTTCAGATCTATTATTCAAAAACGCAAAAAAATACCTTGCTGCACTTTTTCTTTATTTATTTTATTTTGTGTTTTTGCAAGATCTATTTATCCAATCTACCACAATTTTATCTATCTCAATACCGAGGAGGGATTGACAACCCCTCTTACGCGTTGGGTTGCAAGTATTTGTTCTTTGTGCAGGTACCGTTTGCATAGTTTTTCTTTGTTGTGCTACTGGATTGATAACCTTGGTTTCATAACTGAGGGAAATACTTATTGTTGTTGTGCTGCATCATCCTCTCCTCTTCAAGGAAATACCAACCCAGCTACAAGCAATCATATGTCTACATGGAGTTCCAAGAAGTATCATGTTAGATAGAGGAACACAATTTATCTCAAAGTTTTTGAATCACTTGCACGAAACTTTGGGTACAGGGCTGGATTTCAGTACAAATTTTCATCCGCGGATAGATGGACAAACCAAGAGAGTCAATCAGATTCTAGAAGACATGTTGAGAGCTTGTGTGCTAAACTACGAATCTAGTTGGGATGATAATCTATCCTACGTAGAGTTCTCATACAACAATAGCTATCAAACCAATTTGAAGATGACCCCCTTTCGAGGCTCTATACGAAAGGAGGTGCATAACACCATTGTTGTGGGATGGTGTTGGAGACCGGGAACTTTTTGGTCTCGATCTTGTCAGAGACTCCGAAGAGAAGGTCAAGTTGATTCGTAACAGACTCAAGATAGCCCAGTCGTGATAGAAGAGTTATGTCGACAGTAAACGCAAGGAGTTAACGTACGAAGTGGGAGACCGAGCATATCTCCTTGTGTCTCCACTTCAAGGAATTAAGATATTCGGTGTTAAAGGAAAGTTAGCACCTACGTTTTTAGGCCCATACAAAATTCTTGAAAGTAGAGGAGAAGTTGCGTACAAGTTGGAATTGTCGGAAGGATTGCTAGAAGTTCACAATGTTTTCCATATTTCCCAGCTTAAGAAATGCCATCCTAATATGGTTCATATTCCTTTGAGAGACACAGTGCCCCTAGAGGCCATACAGCTTGACAGCGATCTAACTTATGAGGAGAAGCCCGTCAGGATTCTCAAGACTGCGAACAGAGTTACCCGCAACAAGATCATCAAGTTCCGCAAGGTTTTCTGGAGTCACCACTCCGACGAGGAAGCCACCTGGGAACGAGAAGAAGACCTCCGTTGAGAACACCTGCACCGATTCTCTAGCCCACCCGAATGTCGAGGGAGAGATTCATCTTAAGGTGGGTAGGTTTGTAACATCCCAAAATTTCAATTTGGAATATGTTACAATTATAGCTAAGCATCTATTGCATCTTGATTGAATTGTGGTGGAATTTGAAAATTTCAGAGGCATTTGAATATTTTTTGTTGAATTTGAATTCACTTCAAACTGCCATTTGAAATTCATTTCAAAAATCCCTGACAAATACTTTTTGAGATATCATGACACTCCAAAAAGTCATAAACAAATAATGCCAAAAGTTTTGAGTTCAAATTTGATTTTATTAGGATTTTCCGAAAAAAATGATTTTTATAAAGTTTGGATTTTGCCTCTCGAAAATAGTCCACTAATTAGGATTTGTTTTTCTAATCATTTTGATATATATATATATATGTATGTATATGTATATTGTCTATATAAAAGTATTTTTGTTTTTCTTTATTTTATTTTCTGTCTACAATTCAAAAAAAAACTCCTAGCCAGGCCAGCCCCCACGGCCTGCCCCGCTAACGCCAGCGCCCATGCCCTTAACCCCTCCCCGTCGATCGCCCGACCACTCGCCCTCGCCCGCACCCACTGCCACGCGGAACCCACCCTTTCTTCCACCCCCGAAATCCCAGCGCCAGATCTCGCCGCACCGATGCCGGGCTCGTTCACGCATCGTCAAAACCCTAGATAGAGCTTTCCCCTCACCCAAGTTTTGTGTCCTATAAGTACCGGCACCCCTCCTCTCACGATCCCTTTCAAAAGGCCACACCAAAACCCACCAGAGCGCCCGCACACGTCAAATCAATCTCACCTCAGCCACCACTATTCACCAGAGCGCCCAAGCCGCCAACGCCACCGTCCATCACCATCGACAGCCCCTCTGTTAGCCAGCACCCTCCCCCGGCCGTCTGATCGTGTATCAACGTTGTAGATTAGATACTGAACGGGTCGTTTTTTTATTAGATCGGTTTAGGTTACAGTTTAGCCGAACCGGCTGGGCTTTATTTTATTAAACGAACGTGCACATTGTTGTTAGTTATCGGACGAGTGCAGTTTAGTTACAGATCGTGCACCCCCTTGGCCCAATAACATCTTGCCACGTAGCGTAGCCCGATTTGTTTTTTATCATTTTTTCGTTCAGCTTAAAAACATAAAAGTTTCAATGTTAGAAAATTCTTATCTCCTAGGATATTTCGTATTTTAATTTGATTCTTTTTGCATTAGATCAAAATTTTTATGAAGTTTCTATAGATATAAAGTTTGACTTGATTTGAGATTTGGATTTACGTGAGCTTTGTTCAAATCACTAGATTTGCAATAACTTGAGCTAGAATAATATTTTTGGGTGATTCTTTTTGCTCCTGGTTTCTTATGACTTTGCTTATCAGTAGAAATAAATTGGAGAATTTTAGGATTAATTAAAATTAGATTTTCACAAAACAGTATTGTTTTAGTATTTTATAGCTTTTGTGCTATTTCTTTTAATTTCAACGGCTTTACATTGTTTTCTTTTGTTTTTCTGGACATGTGCATATTAGTTCAGATAGTTAACAAGAGTAATTTTATTTGAAGTAAAAATATTTTTTACTAGTTTATTTCTTTATATCTTACTAGGAATTTTTTTAGCATAATAGGAGTTTTATAAAAGGTTTTAATGTGATAATTTTTTCATGAAATTTGTTTATTGTTTTCCTTTCTGTTATTTAGCAAAAACTTTATTTTTGTTCTCTTAAAAATGGATTAGTGGTAGAAAACTTAGGAGTAGCTTGTTTCATTTGTGGTTAAGCTTTGCATTGTGTTGTGTTGTTTTCTTTGGTTTTGTTTTGGTTTCTTTGTGTGTTTTAATGATTGTATTATACTAAGAATTTTTTGTTGTAGTAGTATTATTTGTATGATGAATTGCTTATGAATGCCTTGTTTGTTTTGATAGACTAGCTGGAGTGCGAGGCTTGTTACTACGAGTCGTTAGAGCTTGAAGATTGTCAGCAAGGCAAGTCTTTGATCATGAATTTTATTACTCATGTTTTATTGCATTGGTGGATATCCTCCCCATCATGCATGCAAGTAGGAATTTAAGTTATGTTCTTGAGTAGTATCATGTGGTAGGATGAACCCAAATTCCCTAGGTTACCAATGCCCGGAACGTTGTAGTTAATTTTCTATGCTTCATAGACGGGGTTGGTTGAGTGATTCACATGGGAGTTGTGAGAGCCAAGATGATGAAAACCTCAAGACTTCAAGATGCTGAAGACGGACTTCAATTCACTACTGGGTGGAGGACGGATGGACGGGCACCCTGGAGTACCTAATGGTTGACCCAGGGATGCATGGAGAAGCGCCATGACATCTTGCGGAAAGCTTCACCCAGCCACAAAGAGACAGATGGATACACCTTGGCCAGAAGCTTACCTCTACAGCCGCAAGTCACTATGGCCTCTGGCTGGGTTGACCCTAGATGTGACTCTGAACGGACGGTGCCAGCGCATGTATAAGAACGGTAGAAAATGGATGGGCATCGGCATTGGTCCATAGGAACTCTACGGAAGACCTTGTTTCGTTCGTCCCATCTTCAAACACCATGCAGTGCGAGGACAAAAAGGAGGGAACGATTCTTGTGGGTAAAGTGGACAAGACTCTATAGAGTGGAAAAATCTAATCGATTAGCCGTGTCCCCGGTTACGGACATCTGAGCCTCTGGAATTGGAGTTATTCGGAACTCTCAACACCAAACATTATTAATTAATTAATGGGTTATTAATGATTTCAGGTATGCGACACTGGTTGGCGGACCATCACAATAATAACAAATATTTTTGTAGTGATTGCAAGCAAATCCTTTCTGTTGTAGGGAAAAAATTGTTTTCACAAAAACTTAAACTTAGAGCCCCACCGCCAAAATTGCATATAGAGATAGCATTTTATTATTATTTCTCTCTCTATGACTTGCCGACATATTCAAAATGTTGTTCTACATGACTGCAACGTCTTATGTTGCAGAGGATTATTCCGACCAGGAGTGAGGCTATGATCCGCTCTCGGTGATTGCCCTTTGGAGTCGGATGGACTAGCTTTATCGTCTACGCTTTCGCATTAGTTTTTCTCATGAGTTGTCCATCGGCCGAATTTATTCTGATGTAATAAAGACTCTACATGACAATCGTGTAATAAATCAGGTGTGGCCAAACTTTGATGTTTTCATCAATGTACTGTGTGTGCCAGCGTGATCTTGGGATGGTACAGATACACACAGACTTGACCATTTTCGGTTGGGTCGCTACATTAATGCTATATATTATTTCCCAATGATGTATGGCTATCCTATGATGTTTGAGTAGATTCTTTTTGTCCGATGGTTTGATTGATGATCGTGATTGGTTTGAGTTGTATGTATAATTTTGGTGTTGTCCTATGGTGCCCTCCATGTCATGAAAGCATGTGGGATTCCCTCTGTAGGGTGTTGCAATATGTTCATGATTCGCTTATGGTAGGTGGTGTGAGTGATTAAAACACATACCTGAGTAAGGGGATTGTTGCGTATGGGAGTAAAGAGGACTTGATACTCAATGCTATGGTTGGGTTTTACCTTAATGATCTTTGGTAGTTGCGAATGCTTGCTAGAGTTGCAACCATAAGTGCATATGATCCAAGTACGGAAAATATGTTAGCTCATGCCTCTCCCTCATATAAAATTGCAATAATGATTACCGGTCTAGTTATCGATTTCCTAGGGACAAATATTTCTCTTGTGCTACAAAAACCTTTCTACTGAACAATTAACTTTATTATCTTGCAAATTACTCATAGTTTTATTCTCGCTAAGTACCTCTAGTTTTATTCTTGCAAAATTATCCTATCACCTACAAAATAGTTTCATACTTGTTCTAGGAAAAGCGAACGTTAAGTGTGAGTAGAGTTGTATCGGTGGCCGATAGAACTTGAAGGGAATATAGATCCTACCTTTATCTCCTCATTGGGTTCGACACTCTTGTTTATCGAAAAAGCCACAATTGATTCCCTATAGTTGTGGGTTATCAAGACCTTTTTCTGGCGCCATTGCCGGGGAGCAACACCGCGGGGTGAATATTCTTGTGTGCGCCTGTTTGCTTTATCACTAATTAGTTTCTATTTTGTGCTCTTGTTTTTATATTTAGTTATGGGTAGGAACGAAAAATACCAAAGAAATTGTTGTACCTGCTAAACCAATGGTTGAAGAACCACCCAAAATCTATCATACAACCGAAGATTTCTACTTGGATCATCTTCGATCCCTTTGTGCTCGTGCTGAAAACCCAACTATCTTAGTTCAAGGAAAATCATTAGATGATCTTGCTTATTTTGTGCAACACCGCTTATCTCAAAAAGGGAAACTCTTATTGCATCATATTAATAATTTGCATTGATATGCTTGAAATTTATGCGAAATACATGATCTTACTTATTGTTCTGAAGACCCTAAAAGCCACCTCCCCTTCCAATGTGAGTTTAAGGATAATGAGACTTATCTTCTTATGCCAAAGGTGTTTATAATTACTATGATATTGAACAAATTGAAGAATTTGTTTCTTTTAAGGGTGCCTATGAAATTGCTTCTTTTATTGAAAAGTATGGTATTACTTTTTACAAATCTGAAAATTTTGTTATACTTAAATATTGCTATGAAAACTATGCTTATAATGCTCATGTTAAAGAATTTATTGTCTCCACTGTCCAAGAAGAGACTACTATTTTGCAGGAATCTATGGAAGAAGGAATTGCTGAAACTGTGAGCTCATTAGATGAGAAATATGAGGAGGAGATCGAAGAACAAATGGAGGAAGAGCGGATAGATCACCCGTGCCCACCTTATAATGATAGAAACTATTTAACTCATACATTGTTTAATTTCCCTTATGCTTACCGAAGGATGAATGCTATGATGATTTCTATGATCCCATGGATTCATTTGAAATATCACTTTTTGATGAAATTTATGCTTGCTATGCTTGTGGCCAAGATGTGTTGAATTATTCTTATGGAGATGAACTTGCTATAGTTCCTAATGTTAAGAATTAAATTGTTGCTATTGCACCCACACATGATAGTCCTATTATCTTTTCGAATTCTCCCAACTACACTATATCAGAGAAGTTTGCGCTTATTAAGGATTTTATTTATGGGTTGCATTTTACCGTTACACATGATGATTTTGATGAATATAATATGCATGTGCTTGCTGCTCCTACTTGCAATTATTATCAGAGAGTAACTACATCTCAACCTCTCTATGTTTCCAACACAATAAAACTACAAGAAATTATTTATACTATGCTTTGGCCTTTACTTGAATTGTTCTTTTATGACATGCGTTGGTGCCTCGTGAGCCCCTCATAATTCGCTTGACCCCTTATTTCACTACAAGAAGTATAATATATGGAAAAAAATCTTGTTAAAATTGCCACCTAATCGGAGTTACGGATCTCCGGGAATTTAAGAAATGGTTTTCGGCAGAAAACATGAACACAAAATAGAAGAGAATAGATAGAGAGATCCAAACTCAGAGGGGCTCCTGCCCTTCGGGAGCCATGGAGACCATGGACCAGAGGGGAAACTCTCCTCCCATCTAGGGGGTGATAAACCACAAGTATAGGGGACAGCAACAATATTCGATGGTAGAGTATTCAACCCAAACTTATTGATTCGACACAAGGGGAGCCAAATAATATTTGCAAGTATTAGCAGCTGAGTTGTCCATTCAACCACACCTGGAGATTAATTATCTGCAACAAAGTGATCAGTAGCAAAAGTAATATGATAGTTTTGATAGTAGTAGCAATAGAAATAGTGACGGTAACTGATGTCGCTTGAAGCTACGTCGGTATTTCCCCAAAGAGGAAGGGATGATGCAAGACAAATACAAGAGGGTATTTCCCTCAGATATGAAACCAAGGTTATCAAACCAGTAGGAGCACCAAGCAACACAACGTAAACAGCCCCTACACACAGATAACAAATCCTCGCAACCCGATGTGTTAAGGGGTTGTTAATCCCTTCCAGGGTACGGCGCCTGAAGATAGGCAAACGGACGTGAGATAATTTTGTAGTAAATTGATAGATCGAACGCCAAATAAAATAAATAAAGAAAAATTACAGCAAGGTATTTCTTTAGTTTTAGTTTAATAGATCTGAAAATTAATGCAAGAGAAAAGTAGACCGCAAAGGCAAATATATGAGAAAGAAGACCCGGGGGCCGTAGATTTCACTAGTGGCTTCTGTCGGGGCAGGCTGATCTGGCCCACGGACATCTATGGGGCCGGCGGACCGAGCCCCTTTCGGTTCGGCGGGGAGCGGAGGTCGCACGAAGAGCATATCGAGGCGAAGCACGCGAGAGGTTTTACCCAGCTTCGGAGCTCTCCGAGAGATAACACTCCTATCGCTGCATGTATGATTTGTATTGTGTTCTTGCTAGGGAGCGCCGAGAGCTACAAGATACTCCACCTGCTAACGAGACCTAGCGTGAGAGTGTTGAACCCCCCACGCTATGCATGGGCCTCCTTTTATATGCACAAAGGGGCTCCGACAGGTGGCAACCTAGATGGGGGTACAAATGGAAAAACGGTGGTTGGTACACCTACTTGTACAGTGTACAGTGCAATATACCTAACCCTGACGGCAGGGGACAAAGGTATTAAATGCCCATCTTGTCGCCCTAACAGTGCAAACAGGGACCGTCAGGGGGCGCCACCGTCCGCCACGATGGCAAACTCGTCATTGCCGCTTGCCACCTCAATCACCGGGCTGCACAGCCTCTTGCCACGCTGCTGGAAGGCCCTGTATGCGACACGTTAGTGGATGTGCCGGAGCGAGGTACAGAGAGGTGGTCTGCTGCGCAAGCGCCTTTGCCGCGGTTATTGTCTTTGTCGCGCCCGGAAGCTTGTCGCCATCGGGCCTTCCCTGCAAGCTCCTCTTGCCGGGCCTTGTCTTCTAAGCGCCTTGGGTGACCTTCCGAAGCTCCTCTTGCCGGGTCTTGTCTCCCTAGCTTAAATACTTTGTTCTTGAATGGCTCCAAAGGAACCACGGAGGGCCTTGGCGGTCACCCGTAAGCCTTGCCGAGGGAGGGTTGCAATCGCCTGCACAAGTTCGGGATACTAGGGTACCCCTACTCTAGTACACCGGACAGAGCCCCTGCCCGGGCCACACGGTGCCGAAAGCGCTGTTGGGCCAGCCCAAGACAGGCACGTGCACACGCGCCCGGGTCACACCATAACTCACCTCGACCCACCACGCCCCCACGAACGGCACGCACCGAACGTGGTGTCGTGTGAGAGATCGTGGACGAGGTCGTGGGGTTCTTTATTCGGGAATCGAACGTCGCCTCTTCCCTTTATAAGAAGGGGAAGCAGGGGCACGTCGCCTACCTTGCCAGTTGCTGTCCCATCGAAAAACCACGGCCGCTCCCCTCTTCTCTTCAAGGCTGAAAAGAGAGCGGCGCTCCGCCCCCCATTGCCACCAGCACCAACAACGCCGTCGGCCTCCTCCACTGCCTCCGCCATGGGCCCGAAAGCCGACAAGGGGAAGACTTGAAGTCGGCCGAGGCGTTGCGGCTTGCGGCGCTGCGGAAGGAGCGGGCCGTCTTCCCCCCTCAGCTCGCCGCGAGGGAGCTGAGGGAGAACTACTACCTCTTCTGGTCGACGGAGACGCTACAGCATCCGCCAAGACGAAGGTACTTCCCGCCGCCAGAATTGGCCCCTGATGGGGTATCCTTCTTCAAGGCTCTTCTATCGCGGGCTCGCCCGCCTTCTCTCGAAGTTCTTTATGCGACATTATGAACACCTACGGGTTCCGCCTCCTTGATTTCTACCACCAACACCGTTTCGACCATGGCGGTTTTCGCCATCTCTCAAAAACTTTGTCGGAGTCCACCCAAATGTAGCTCTTTTCCGTCACTTCTTTTTGCCCCGAGCCGAGAGAGGAGAGCCACTTGCCGGATGAATTGTTTGGGTCTCCAGGTTCGGCAAGAAAGAGGCCTATCTGGAGGGAGAGCTCAGTAGCAAATGGGAGGAGTGGAGGGCAGATTGGTGCTGGATCGTTGAGGAGAACCCGCAGCCTTTACCGCCAGTGCCAAACCCCGTAGTACGCTGCAATGATCGGAGCAATCTGGCCCGAGGATGCTAGGTTGAAGATCGCGATTACCCGAATCCTCCGCCTCGCACTTGCCGGACTCATCAGAGGGACCGCTGGCGCAGACTTTCTTCGCCGCCGACGCCCCTTGCAGGAGAGGAGGAGACCTGCCTGGGAATTCTAGAATGCAGCAGACATCATGAGGCTGCGCCCAGGCCTCAACTTCAACTTCACCGTCTTGGAGCTTGACGCAATGCTCTTAGAGCTATTCAAGCATGATCCTGATCATCCGGAGATGTTTAGGTTGCCGAGGGGTGTCGTTCACAGTAACAACTCGTCGCCGACCGCATCCGTGCAATGATGCCGCCAGCGACTCCCACGGAATTGTCCCCACTTGGCAAGAGCCGTCGACGATGTCGCGGCGGCAGTTCTTCGACAATCTAGTGGAGATGCCGGTCCGCCCCAATGAGCGGAGGGGCCTCACCCGCGACACCACCGACGCATTTAGATGCAGACATCGCCACTGTGCTAGAAGAGGCGGCAGAAGCCGCCATGGGCGAGTTTGGCTTCACTGTGGAGGAGGCAGAGGCAGCCGAGGCGGCAAGCCTTGTCGAGCGAAAGGAGTTCGTCGACGAGGAAGAGCTTGCCGAGCCTGAAGCCGAGTCGGGCGAGCCCGCCGAGGGCGCATCCTCTCCACCTCCAAGCAGCTTGCCATGGCGGAGCCACTGCTCCACCGAGAAGGCGCTCTCCGCAGGGCCGGGACGCAGCGGGCGGCAGACGGGCTGCAGCCGCAGCGGGCGGGACGCGCCCACCGCTGCAAGCACTGTTGCCGCTGGAGCACCTCACACCGCCAAGTAATCGGGCGGGCCCTCACAGGCAACCGGTCCCGCTCCCGCCAAGCGTCCAAGGGATCCCACTCCTCCGCCTCGTCGTACCGGAGGTGGGCCAGAATTCGACCTCTCCGCGCTCAGCTCCGACGAGGAAGAGGAAGTGTAAGATTCATCGTTGTACTTGTAATTCTTCGATTTGTTGCCTTGTCTTGTATCTGATCTGCTTTAGTCTGAATCCATTCCTTTCGTGACGCCGCCCGTAGGATGTCGAAGAGGGCCAAGACCCGGTGATTGTCGCCGAGGACGAACCCACCGCGACGGCAGGAGGCGCGTCGAGACAACCTTGCCGGGTGAGGCAACCCTCCTTCAAAGCAGCCCCAGCCAGTAAGTATATGGTCTATTTCTTTGCTGTCCGGCGTGCATGGGTGCTTTTTCCTTGCCGATATCTCGATCGTTGACTTGTGTAGAAGCGGAGCAGCCTCATACTGCTTTGACTACGCCGCCAAGGGTGGATTCCCCGCGAGGAGCGCCCCCGTAAGGGAGCCTTCTCCGCAGGAACCTTCTCCGTGAGGGAGCCTTCTCCGCAGGGAGCCTTCTCCGCAAGGGGCAGCACCAGCGATCCCTTGGCGGCGGAGACCATGACCGCAGCCCGGCGCAGTAACCTTCTTGCCCGAGTACTTCCCTTTGTGTTTTTCTTCTTCGATTCTATCTTTGGATATTTGCTTGACTTTCTTCATCCGTCCGCCACAGAGCCGATGGAGAACGAGGTCACCGGGCGAGGAGGACGCCAAGCTGCAACACCGACGGCCGCCGTGGGAGAAGAAGACGGCGCCGACGAGCTCGCCGCGAAGAGGCTACCGAGGCTGCCACCGCAGAGCCGGGCGAGGGTCCGGCGATCGCGACCGACGGCCCCGAGGCCGCAGAAGCGCCAGCGCCAGATCGACCGCCGATCCCTCCGCCGCCGCAGCTGCCAGTTCCAAAGAGCCCCAGCCCGCGCTTACTTGAAGGCCGACGACGGCGTTTTCATCAAGCTCCCATGGGAGTCGAGCTCAGGCGCCGTCAAGGAGAAACCTTCGATGAAGAGCTGCTCGCCTCCGCTGGCCGGGACGCTTAGTTGACGCGCCAGCAAAGCGTTAGCCGCGTAGCCCGAGGAGGAGCACCGCCGGAAGCCGTTGTCGCTCTACCGCGCCTCGACAAGCCAAACTGGCATCCCGGAGGCCCTTGTTGCCAAGGCGGGAGCAGATATTGAGAAGCGTATGGAGGAGCTCCGGCCGCAACCAGGAAGCTCTCCGGTCTTTGGCGGAGGAGCGGAGCAACTTCGCCGAGGAGCGCACGGCCTTCATCCTCGAGAAGGCCGCAGCTGAGGAGGAACAGCGGCTTGCCGCCGAGAAGCTGTCCGCGCAGGAAAGCGAGCTGGCGCAACGGAAGGTCAACCTGGACAGCCACGAGGAGGATCTCGCCATGCACGAGGAAACATTTGGCGGGGCTCTCAAGGAGGCAAAGGACGTTGTCGCGGCCGCCGAGGCCGCCAAGAAGGAGCTGGAGACAAAGGTGGCGCAATTGGAGGCCAGCCTCAAGAAGAGCGGCGAGGAGCTTGCCGCACTCAAGCACGAGCGAGAAGGACGCTTACACTCTTGGCGAGCTGCAGGGCCTCGCCGAGAGGAGCAAGGAGCTCAGCGCCGCTAGGGACTCCACTGCAGATCTCGAGTTGAAGCTGACTACGTTGACTCAGGCGCTGGACGGCGCCAAGGAGCGGGAGGCGGCCCTGAAGGAGAAGGTCAAGGCCGATGAGGAGCTGTCATGGCGAATCTGCTGCCACCTGTAGCGCCTTGAGAGAGAGTGTGGAGCATCGGATCAAGGTCTCGTGGATACGCCGCCGCCATCCACAACGAAATGATGGAGCCGGGATGGTGGATCTTGGATATTCTTTCGACGAGCACCTCCAACCCAGCGCCAAGCTTAGCTTATTCTTCAACGGCGTGGCGACGGGCCTCCAAAGAACTCCCGGAAGAGGTCCCAAAACAGCTGGCCGAGGAGTCGCGCCAGATTCTGCTGGAGCCCTCCAAAAGGTGTTGATGAAGGTGGCCTTCCGCAACCCGGCCTCAACTTCACCAACGCCCTCAAGTCTCTCGCCACGGATGCCGATGTGGAGGCGCCAAGACCCTTCTCGCACCCATTGTGATGTGGTGAGCGGAATCAAGAGGGTTGAGGGTGGTCGTGAGATTAGGCCGCCTGCTTTTTTCTTGCTCTTGCCGCCGCTAGTCATGTCATAGGAACAATCCATTAGAGCTGCGACAAGTTATCTTGTAATATAACTTTATTTTGGATATCAATTGCTATGCTATTTCCTTTACTTGATTCCTTCCTTTGTATGTTTTTGCCTTACGCTTTTAGGGGACTTGTCGGTAGCGCACCGAGCCAATAAGCGCCGAAAAGTGAACGTCAACTTTGCCCGGCGTGCCGCTCCGACAAGCAACCTTGTCGCAACTAGTCGCAGCTCACTTAAGTTGTTGAGCGGACTGAAACAAAGTAAGGGCACAACTAGCTACGAATTGGTCCCTCTGCGCATGTGTTTTCCATACAAAGTTCGGTCGCTCAAGGAAAATAACTTAAAATTTTTAAAACTGATTGCTCAAACTTTGGCAACTTAGCTTTTCTCGCTGCTTGCTTCCTGGTAAGGTTAAACTTCCTTGAGCGATGCTTGGTCCACACCATTATCTTCTCCTTCCCCCACGGAAAACTTGTGTGCGGGGGAACCTTCCTTTCTTTGAGAAAGAGAAAGAAGAGAAAATAAAGATATGGAGCCTTGTGGCTCATTATTACTTACCAGGGGTAGGTACTGCACAAAGTGTCAGATGTTTCATGCAAAATAGAAGTTCAAACGCATGAAATCGACAAGGTGTGCGAAGCACGCTAGCTTTATCGATGCATCGGGTCTACGCCGGCTTTGTACAAAGGATTACATGCATCGGCAAGACTTGTACAAAAGGTGGTTGCCGGAACAGGTTCCGGCAATCGCTCCCTACGGGTAAAACTTACGAAGATGCTCAATATTCCAGGAGTTGCTCACCAGAATGCCATCTTCGGTCTCAAGGCGGCTGCGCCAGCCTAGTGACCTGCTTTCACCCGATAAGGGCCTTCCCACTTCAAGGCCAACTTGTTGGAATTCTTGGCGGACTGAACGCATCAAGAACAAGGTCGCCTTCCTCAAGACTTCGCATTAACCTTGCGGCTATGGTAGCGGCGCAAAGCTTGGCTGGTACCGAGCAGCTCGTGACAACACGAAGACGATCTCTCCTCAAGGAGCGGCGCGTCATCTTGTCGCAGCTGCTCTTGCTCAAGCTCATCATAAGCGAGCACTAGAGGCGATCCGTGATACGAAGTTCCGTGGGGAGAACTGCCTCGCTCCATAGACTAGAGCGAAAGGTGTCTCGCCGGTGGCTCGATTTGGCGTCGTCTGATCGACCAAAGAACCACCGGCAGCTCCTCAATCCGCTTTCTTCCGCACTTGTGCAGCCTGGTCGAAAGTTCTGGTCTTGAGCCCACGCAGCACTTCAAGCATTTGCCCTCTCCGCTTGACCGCTGCTTCTTGGATGAGCAATGTAAGCGAAGCAAATCTTGGCACCAAGATCTTGGACGTCTTGCATGAAGGTGCGGCTTAGAACTGTGGTGCCGTTGTCGGTGATGATCCCGTTAGGGATTCCAAACGGCAAACAACCGACCAAGAACTTGATCGCCGATCGTGTTGTCACCTTCCTCATCGCTTCCACTTCCGCCACTTTGTGAACTTGTCGATGGCAACGCATACAGTAATCAAAGCCCCGACAGCTCGGGGAAGGGGCCGAGGATGTCGAGCCCCTGCATCAAAAATGGCCGTGATAAAGGGATCGTCTGGAGAGCTTGAGCTGGCTAGTGTGTCTGCTTGGAATGGAATCGCACGCTTCACACTTGGTTACTTGTGCGGTTGCATCCTCGAGGGTCGCGGCCAAAGAAACCTTGCCGGAAAGCTTTGCCGGCAAGTGCTCGCGCCAATGTGGTGACCACATATGCCTCCATGTATCTCTCGCCAACAGCTTTTGTCCGCCTTCCCGGTGAATACACTTCAATTTCACACCGTTGAGTCTCCTTCGCATGCAGTGTCATCGACAAACTGGTACATACTTGACTGCCGGGCTACTCTTTCCGCTTCTTCTTGCTCTTCGAGAAGTTCTCCTGTCTGAAGGAAATGGGCAATCTGTTGCGCCCACGCTGGAGCTTGCGGCTCGACAACAAGGACTAACCACGTAGGATGGAGCACTTGCGTACAACTACAGGATTGGCCAACCACGTAGGATGGAGCACTCCTCTGACAAGGCCTGCTGCTTCCAGTTTCTTGATTTCTTCCGCGATGAACTCTTGACGCTCCACTGCTTGCTTCCTCGACTTTCGCTGACGGGCCGCGCATGAGGACAAACGGCAAGATGGTGCTCAATTACTTTCACGGGAACACCGGGATGTCGACGCGGTTGCCATGCAAACATCGCCGACGTTTCGCCCGCAGAAAGCAACGAAGCGCCTTTCCTATTTAGGGTCAAGAGAGGCACCGATGGTGAAGGTACCACCGCTGCCGCCCTCCTTGGCGGACACCTTCTTGGTCTCTCGTGGAGCCGTCGCCTTTCTTATACTTGCCGGTGGAGCTCGATGGTGCGTCCTTGACGGTAGCGCAGCACTCGAGGAGGTGCGCTTGCCGGAGTGGGCATCGAGCTCTTGCCGGACTTGGTCTTCTTCTTCCCGGAGCTTCAGCCGCAAGTGGTTTGCAACTGTCATCGCTGCCGCTTCCCGGTAGATCTTGTCGGCGCAGATAAGAGCATCCTTCTTGTCGCCAGGATGAGATGACACTTATCGGGCCCGCATCTTCAGGAGGTTGTAGGCATAGTGAGAGGCCGCCATGAATTTGGCGAGTGCCGGACGGCCAAGTATTCCATTGTAAGGCAATGGAAAGTCAGCAACATCAAAGGTGACCCTCTCAGTCCTGAAGTTCAACTCGCTGCCAAATGTTACCGACAACGTGATCTTTCCTTCGCTTGCTCCTTCCCGGATTAATTCCTTGAAAAGTGCCGTCTCTTCGAGCTCGCCATCGTGGATCTGGAGTTTCGGAGTACCGCGGAGGAGATCAGATTCAAGCCGCCCCGCCAATAACTAGCATCTTGGTGACCTTGAGGTTGCGGATAGTTGGTGAAACCAACATCGGCAAGCACCCGATCACCGCCGTTACGCCGATCGTGGTGGTCCTCAATGTCAAAGATGATAGGCGGTACGACCATTTCGCAGGCTTGCGTGACTCGATGGATGGTTCTGCTGCATTGACCTCCCGCATCCACCGCTTGAGCCGGGCGGTGGGAGGTGTGCAGAGAAGCACCGGCCAACGCATAGGACCTCCGTGGCTTTCTCGAACTCCCGCCTCATCGGCGCCGCCATCATCCATGTCTTCATCGCCGCCTTCGCTCTTCATCCTTGTCGCGCCGCTGGGAGGCCTGCCTCCTTGCCGCTGTTTGGCCTTGCCGCGCGCCTCCCCGGCCGGACGCTTTGCTGGTTTCCTCCAGACCTTCCGGCCTTCTCCTTGTCGCGTCAGCCGTATTCAGCTTTCTTTGCTCGACAAGCTGCTCTACCTTCTTGCAGCCTGGAGGTCATGGCCCTTGGTGCGGTGGATCTTGCAAGATCGCTTGTCGGAGCCGTCCCCGCTTGTCGGCGGCCGCCACAGCTGGTGGTTGGTGCCAGCTGCAACCTCCTTGCCGGAGCTACCAGCCTTGGTGTTCTTGTCGCCACCTCCGCTTGCGGACTGCTCAACAACTAGCACATCTCTGCCTTTCTTTTTCCCATTGCCCCGCCGCCGCTCTTCTTTGTCGGGTGGTCTCCTCACCGCCGATCCTCCCGCTTCGGTATTTTCCCCGGGAGTATCCTCCCTTCCTCAAAGACGCGTAACTTGTCGGCCGTGGCGATAGCTCACCGACGTCTCTGATTTTTCACATCGCCATCTCCTCTCCGCATCCTGCGGTTTCGCGACGTTTCCGATGGAACGCGCTGATCACCGCGCGGGTGGACATCTGGGATGTTGTGTCAGACACGGCTGAATCTTTGAATATACTTGCGAGGGGTTCTCCTTCCTTCCGGCCAGCAGATGAAGGTCGCTTTCTTGGCCATGGGGTTTGTGGTCACCGTAAAGGCGCCAACAAACTGATGGCATAGATCTGCCCAAGAAGATATGGAGTTGTCCGCAAGTGCATGAGCCAGACTGACGTTGGGCTTGAGCACCGGGGAAGTAGTTGGCAAGGATCTTGTCGTCTCGCCCCGCAGCCTCGCACCGCGATGGTGTAGATGCTGAGGAAATCCGACGGATGTGTCTTGCCGCCGCATTTCTCGCACGTCGGCTTGAAGTTTTTCTTGCTGGGCCACCGACTTGCCGCAGCTCACGGGTGAACGCAGGGCAACCTACCACAGACGGTAAGTCGCTCGTTCTCCGGGCGCGTGCATGTCGACAGAGGGCCCGCGCTTTGTCGGATTGACGCCGCGATTCTCTTCGGCGCTGGCGATGCGAAGTTCGAGCGCCCTCTTGTTGTCGATCGTAGCACTTGGCGCTGATCGCGATGAGCTCGTGGATCCGGCGACGCAGCGGGAGTCGCTGCCGAGGTGGATCCGGCGAGTCGGCGATCTTGGCCTTCGAACGGAGAGAGTGCATGGTGGTTGCACCCCACCGTCTGCCGCCACCGGCTCGCGCTTGGCGTTCACGCAGCGGCGACGCACTCGGTTGCCGCAGAGCGCCGCCATTGGCGGCCGATGAGACTCAGATGGTGGCCCTCCACTCGTCGACCTTGTCGGCCGTTGAGGGTAATCGAGGAGCAGTTGAGCTCTCGCCAGCTTCGCCGGAGTAGTGGGTGGCGATGGCGAACGACGCGAGGAGCGGATATGCTCGGACTTCTATCTATGTTAGAAGGAGCAGTATCTCGCCCGAGCGATCGCTCGCTTGCGCCAAAGATGTTGGCGCAGCATGTTGGTCTTGAACGCCCCGAGATCCTCCAGCTCGATCTCGGTCCAACGAGCGTATGGCATTGTGAATGCCATGATGCCGCCGGTCCCGCGCCTCCGAGACGGGCGCGGTACATGTACGGACGCCGAGGTCTCAGGCGGCCTTGTCCTTGGACTTGGTAGCACCGTGAGCTCCTGTCGCCGTCCATTCTTCCGTCGGCGTCCACCCCACCACCTGTTTGCTCCGGTGGTGGTGGGTTCGACGCGGACGGGGCTTCTGCCGCCGAAGCCTTCTTCTTTGGTGGCATGTTGACGAAGGTGATGAAGATCTAGCTCGCGTGGACGCCGGATCAGGTTCACACAACCTCGACGCCTTTACCGGGCGCGCCAAAGATGTCGGGGCAGGCTGATCTGGCCCACGGACACCTATGGGGCCGGCGGACCGAGCCCCTTTCGGTTCGGCGGGGAGCGGAGGTCGCACGAAAAGCAGATCGAGACGAAGCACGCGAGAGGTTTTACCCAGCTTCGGAGCTCTCCGGAGAGATAACACTCCTACTGCTGCATGTATGATTTGTATTGTGTTCTTGCTAGGGAGCTACCGAGAGCTACAAGATACTCCAAATGCTAACGAGACCTAGCGTGAGAGCAGCCTGAACCACCCTCTACGCTATGCGCATGGGCCTCCTTTTATATGCGTAAAGGGGCTCCGGCTGTGTGGCAACGTAGATGGGGGTACAAATGGAAAAACAGTGGTTGGTACACCTACTTGTACATGTACAAGGTAATATACCTAACCCGATGGCGGGGACAAAGGCATTAAATGCCCATCTTGTCGCCTAACAAAGGCAAACAGGGACCGCTGTGGGCGCCACCGTCCGCCACGATGGCAAACTTCGTCATTGCCGCTTGCCACCTCAAGATCACTGGCTGCAGACCCTCTTGCCACGCTGCACAGAAAGGCCCTGTATGGCGACACGTTAGTGGATGTGCTGGAGCGTAGGTACAGAGAGGTGGTCTGCTGCGGCAAGCACCTTGCCGCGGTCATTGTCTTGTCGCGCCCGGAAGCTTGTCGCTCATCGGGCCTTCCTGCAAGCTCCTCTTGCCGGGCCTTGTCTTCTAAGCGCCTTAGGTGACCTTCCGGCAAGCTCCTCTTGCCGGGTCTTGTCTCCTGGCTTAAATACTTTGTTCTTGAATGGCTCCAAAGGAACCATGGAGGGCCTTGGCGGTCACCCGGTAAGCCTTGCCGCGGAGGGATGCAACTGCCCGTGCACAAGTTCGGGATACTAGGGTACCCCTACTCTAGTACACCGACAGCTTCTCTCGAGAAAAATAGCAAACGGTGGGTAAACAAATTATTGTTGGGAAATTGATAGAACTTCAAATAATTATGACGATCTCCACGCAATGATCATTATATAGGCATCACGTTCAAGATAAGTAGACCGACTCCTGCCTGCATCTACTACTATTACTCCACACATCGACCGCTATCCAGCATGCATCTAGTGTATTAAGTTCATGGAGAAATAGAGTAATGTAATAAGAACGATGATATGATGTAGACAAGATCTATCTATGTAGAGATAGACCCCATCGTTTTATCCTTAGTAGCAACGATACATACGTGTCGTTTCCTTTCTGTCACTGGGATCAAGAACCGTAAGATCGAACCAACTACAAAGCACTTCTTCCCATTCCAAGATAAATAGATCAAGTTGGCCAAACAAAACCCAAATATCGGAGAAGAAATACGAGGCTATAAGCAATCATGCATATAAGAGATCAAAGAAACTCAAATAACTTTCATGGATATAAAAAGATATAACTAATCATAAACTCAAAGTTCATCAGATCCCAGCAAACACACTGCAAAAAGAGTTACATCATATTGATCCCCAAGAGACCATTTTATTGAGAATCCAGCAAGAGAGACAAAGCCATCTAGCTACTAACTACGGACCCGAAGGTCTACAAAGAACTACTCACGCATCATCGGAGAGGCACCAATGGAGGTGGTGAACCCCATCCGAGATGGTGTATAGATTGGATCTTGTGGTTCTCGACTCTGCGGCGGCTGGATGAATATTTCGTCGACTGCTTTAGGGTTCTGTAAATATTAAGGTATTTATAGAGCAAAGAGGCGGTCCGGGGGGGGGCACGCGAGGTGGGCACAACCCACCAGGGCGCGCCTGAGCCTCCTGGTGCGCCCTGGTGGGTTGGCCCCCCCTCGAGGCACCCCCCAGGCGCAGCCAAGGCCCGTTTTGTTCCTTCTGGCCCATAAAAATTCTCCGTGAAGTTTCGGGGCATTTGGACTCCGTCTGATATTGATTTTCTGCGATGTAAAAAACATGGAAAAAAACAGGAACTGGCACTTGGCACTATGTCAATAGGTTAGTACCAAAAAATGATATAAAATGACTATAAATGATTGTAAAACATCCAAGATTGATAATATAACAGCATGGAACAATAAAAAATTATAGATACGTTGGAGATGTATCAGCATCCCCAAGCTTAACTCCTACTCGTCCTCTAGTAGGTAAGTGATAAAACAGAATTTTTGATGTGGAATGCTGCCTCACATGTCATATCATATTTCTTTTCTTTATAACATGGACATTTGGACTTTTAGTTGTTCAAATCAATAGTCTAGTTTTGACATGATAATTTAGATACTCAAGCATATCAACAAGCAACCATGTCTTTCAAAATATCAATGCTAAAATAAGTTATCCCTAGCCCATCATGCTCAACCATTGATCCATTCATGAAACACACTCGAATATCAGCTACACCCAATAATTCGGTACGATCATATTGCCTCCTAGTTGGTGCTTTATAAGAGAAGATGGAGACTCAAAATAAAAATTGCATAAAGTAAAAGAAAGGCCCTTCGCAGCGGGAAATAGGGATTCGTAGAGGTGCCAGAGCTCAAAGCAAAAAACTTAGAGATAAAAACATTTTGGGAGGTGTATCCATCCCACCAACGAAAACGACTTAGAGTTCCCAACACTTTCCATGCTAGATATATCATAGGCGGTTCCCAAGCAGAAAATAAAGTTTATTCCTTTTTCCACCATACTTTCACTTTCCATGGCTAGTCAGATCCACGATTGACCTCCATACCAACACTTTCCAAGGAATTTATTATTTGACAACATAAAGTAAATTCATATTTTTTTCTGCATTTTGGGACTGGGCATCCCTAATACCTTTGCCTTACACTCGTGCAATGACAAATGAATAAACACTCATCGTGAGAATAACACATCTAGCATGGAAAATATTAGCCACCCCTCACCGCTCCGCGAGCGAAACAAACACACAAAAGAGAAGTTTATTTTGAAAATTAGAGATGGCACATACAAATTTGCTTAGGCGGCAAAATAATACCACATATAGGTAGATATAGTGGACTCATGTGGCAAAACTGGTTTAAGGGTTTTTGGATGCACAAGTAGAGATCATACTTAGTGCAAAATGAAGGCTAGCAAAAGATTAAGAAGCGACCAACCAAGAAACAGATAATCTCATAAGCGAGCATTAAGCATAAATAACACCGAATAATGCACCACAAGTAGGATATAATTTCATTGCATGACTATTGACTTTCGTACTTGCATAGGGAATCACAAACCTTAACACCAATATTCTTACTAAAGCATAATTACTCACATACATAATTCACATATCACATCTTCATATCTCAAAACTATTACTAAGAACCAAGTTTATTTTGTCCAATGATCTTCATGAAAGTTTTTATTATATCCTTGTTGGATATCTATCAGTTTGGGACTAATTTTCACGTGTTGCTTTTCATAAGCTCAAACAAATATAAGTGAAGATCATGAGCATATTTTTTTTTTCTTTCTCTCAAATTAATTTAAGTGAAGCAAGAGAGAATTCCTTGAAAATTTTACTAACTCTCAAATAAATATAAGTGAAGCAAGAGATAATTTCTTCAAAAATACTAAAGCACACCGCGCTCAAAAAGATATAAGTGAAGCACTAGAGCAAGTCCATTGCTCATAAAAATTTAAGTGAAGCATAGAGAGCAATTCTAACAAGTCATGACATAATTTTGTCTCTCTCAAATAGGTGTGTACAGCAAGGATTGATAACTTAAAACACAAAATAAAACAAGCAAAGATTCATATCATACAAGACACTCCAAGCAAAACACATATCATGTGATGAATAAAAATATAGTTTCAAGTAAAATACCGATGGTCGTTAGAAGAAAGAGGGGATGCCACTCGGGGGCATAACCCAAGCTTAGTTGGTTGATCATTTTTGGATAATAACTTGTGATGCTGGGGCATCCCCAAGCTTAGGCTCTTCTATCCTTCCTTCATCCATCGTAAGATAACCCAAATCTTGAAAACTTCAATCACACAAAACTCAACAAAACCTTTGTGAGATCCGTTGGTGTAAGAAAGCAAATCACTACTATAAGTACTATATAAAACCAATTCATATTTTGTTTTTGTATTATATCTACTGTATTCCAACTTTTATATGGAAAAACTCATCAAAGAAAACCATAGAGCCATCAAAATAAGCACACAACACAAAGAAAACAGAATCTGTCAAAACAGAATAGTCTGTAGCAATCTGACTTAGACGAAAACTTCCGGAACTCCAAAAATTCTGAAAAAAAGGAAGGCCTGAGCAATTTGTATATTAATCTTCTGCAAAAATAATCATGGCAAAAGCACCTTCTGATATAAAATGATAATTATTTTCGTGAGCGCAAAGTTTCTGTCTTTTTCAGCAAGATCAAACAACTATCACCCAAGAAGATCCTATCGGTTCTACTTGGCACAAACACTGATTAAAACACAGAAAACACAATCATAACAGTAGCATAATTGTGCTAACACTCAAGAACAGAAAGCAAAAAGCAAAAATAATTTTATTCATTGGGTTGCCTCCCAACAAGCGCTATAGTTTTACGCCCTTCGCTAGGCATAAAGCAAGGATCTAAGTTTTGTCATCTTTGGTTCGAGATCCATAAGATGCACTCATGATTGATTCATAAGGTGGCTTGATTCTAGTTCTGGGAAATTGTTCCATACCCTTCCTTAAAGGAAATTGGAACTTAATATTGCCTTCTTTCATATCAATCACAGCACCGATAGTGCGTAAAAACGGTCTACCAAGAATAATTGGACAAGACGGATTGCAATCAATATCAAGAACAATAAAATCTATGGGCACATAACTCCTATTTGCAAGAATAAGAACATCACTAATTCTTCCCATAGGCTTTTTAATAGTAGAATCCGACAAGTGCAAATTCAAAGAACATTCTTCAAGATTAGTAAGACCAAGCACATCACATAAAGATTTCGGAATTGTAGAAACACTAGCACCCAAGTCACACAAAGCAAAACACTCATAATTTTTTATCTTGAACGGTCTACCAAGAATAATTGGACAAGACGGATTGCAATCAATATCAAGAACAATAAAATCTATGGGCACATAAATCATATTTGCAAGAATAAGAACATCATTAATTCTTCCCATAGGCTTTTTAATAGTAGAATCCGACAAGTGCAAATTCAAAGAACATTCTTCAAGATTAGTAAGACCAAGCACATCACATAAAGATTTCGGAATTGTAGAAACACTAGCACCCAAGTCACCACAAAGCAAAACACTCATAATTTTTTATCTTGACTTTGATAGTAGGTTCCCATTCATCATGCAATTTTCTAGGAATTGAAACTTCTAATTCCAATTTTTCTTCAAGAGCTTTCATCATAGCATCAACAATATGTTTAGTAAAAGTCTTATTTTGTTCATAAGCATGGGGTGAATTTATCATGGATTGAAACAAAGAAATACAACCAATCAAAGAGCAAATATCATAATTAAAGTCTTTTTTAATCCAAAAGAGTGGGCACATCACTAGTTAAAGTTTTGACCTCTCCAAACCCACTTTCATCAATTTTCTCAACAAGATTTTCACCCTCCGAAATATTGGGATGCCTTCTACCTAAAGTTGACTATTATCCAGTCCCTTTTTCATCAATATTAACTTTACTAAACAAGGAATCAATAGAAGAAACACCAATCATTTTAAGATCTTCATCACTTTTGCGAAAGAAATCACTAGTAAATGCTTTTTCTAAGAATTCTCTTTTAGCTCTAAGCATAGCGGTTCTTTTCTTACTTTCATCCATAGAAACATAAAGAGCTTTAATTGATTCATCTACTTTAGGCACAAAAAATTTCAACTTGAGATTTTCCACATCATGAGCAATCCTATCAACACTTCTAGACAAATCATCAATCTTACTCAACTTTTCTTCTATGGAAGTGTTGAAAACTTTTTGTGTGTTGATAAATTCTTTAATATTGTTCTCAAGATTAGGAGTGTTCCTATTATTATTATAAGATTGATTTCCATAGGAATTACCATAATTATTAGAGGAATTACTAGGAAAAAGCCTAGAATTAAAATTACCTCTATAAGCATTGTTATTGAAATTATTTCGAGAGATAAAATTCACATCTATGGCATCACTATTTTGCTCAATCAAAGTAGACAAAGGCATATCATTAAAATCAATAGGAGCACTTTTACTAGAAACCAAAGAGCATCAACTTTTTCACTCAAAGAAGAAATTTCTTCAACCGAATTAACTTTTTTACTAGTAGGAGCCCTTTCGGTATGCCATTGTGAATAATTTGCCATAATATTATCAAGCAATTTGGTGGCTTCACCCAAAGTAATTTCCATAAAAGTCCCACCCGCGGCAGAATCTAAAAGATTACGAGAAACAAAATTCAATCCCGCATAAAATAATTTGTATGATCATCCAAAGATTTGACCCATGAGTTGGGCAACTCCTTAGCATAATTTTCATCCTTTCCCAAGATTGTGCAACATGCTCATGTTCAAGTTGCTTGAAATTCATGATTAGGGTTCTAAGGGAAATAATTTTTGCGGGAGGAAAATAATTAGTGATAAAAGCATCTTTGCACTTATTCCAAGAATCGATATTATTGCGAGGCAAAAAACAGAACCAATTTTTTGCAGAATCACGCAAAGAAAACGGAAATAATTTCATCTTAACCACATATTGTCCACGTCTTTTTTCTTTTGCATATCGCATAATTCCACGAAGGTATTAATATGGGACGTGGCATCCTCATTAGGAGTACCGGAAAATTGATCTTTCATAACAAGATTCAGCAAAGCAGTATTAATATCACAAGACTCTGCACTAGCGTTGGGAGGAGCAACCGGAGTGCCAATAAAATCATTGTTGTTGGATTTGAGAAATCACATAACTTGGTGTTCTCTTGAGTCATGATGCCCACACAACAAGATTGCACTCAAAAAACAGATCCGGCAAGAAAACGTTGAACGAAAAAGAGAGGCGAATAAAACAACAATTTTTTGTGAAGTGGGGGAGAGGAAAACGAGAGGCAAATGGCAAATAATGTAAATTGCAAGGAGATGAGATTTGTGATTAGGAACCTGGTATATGTTGAAGATCGTCCCCGGCTACGGTGCCAGAAATTCCTTTTGATGTCGCTTGAAGCTACGTCGGTATTTGCCCAAGGAGGAAGGGAAAATGCAGCACAGCGGCGGTAGGTATTTACCTCATATATAAACCAAGGTTATCGAACTAGTAGGAGAACCAAGCAACACAATGTAAACAGCCCCTGCACACAGATAACAAATCCTCGCAACCCGACGTGTTAAAGGGGTTGTCAATCACTTTCGAGGTACGACGCCTGAAGATAGGCAAACAGACATGAGATAATTTTGTAGTAAATTGATAGATCGAACGCCAAATAAAATAAATAAACAAAAATTGCAGCTAGGTATTTTTGTATTTTTGGTTTAATAGATCTGAAAATAAATGCAAGAGGAAAGTAGATCGCAAAGGCAAATATATGAGAAAGAAGACCCGGGGGCCGTAGGTTTCACTAGTGGCTTCTCTCGAGAAAATAGCAAGCGGTGGGTAAACAAATTACTGTTGGGAAATTTATAGAACTTCAAATAATTATGACGATATCCAGGCAATTATCATTATATAGGCATCACGTCCAAGATTAGTAGACCGACTCCTGCCTGCAACTACTACTATTACTCCACACATCGACCGCTATCCATCATGCATCTAGTGTATTAAGTTCATGGAGAAACGGAGTAATGCAATAAGAACGATGACATGATGTAGACAAGGTCTATCTATGTAGAGATAGACCCCATCGTTTTATCCTTAGTAGCAATGATACATACGTGTCGTTTCCCATTCTGTCACTGGGATCAAGCACCGTAAGATCGAACCCACTACAAAGCACCTCTTCCCATTGCAAGATAAATAGATCAAGTTGGCCAAACAAAACCCAAATATTGGAGAAGAAATACGATGCTATAAGCGATCATGCATATAAGAGATCAAAGAAACTCAAATAACTTTCATGGATATAAAAAGATATAACTGATCATAAAATCAAAGTTCATCAGATCCCAACAAACACACCACAAAAAGAGTTACATCATACGGATCTCCAAGAGACCATTGTATTGAGAATCCAGCGAGAGAGAGAAACCCATCTAGCTACTAACTACGGACCCGAAGGTCTACAAAGAACTACTCACGCATCATCGGAGAGGCACCAATGGAGGTGGTGAACCCCATCCAAGATGGTGTCTAGATTGGATCTGTTAGTTCTGGACTCTGTGGCGGCTGGATGAATATTTTGTCGACTACTTTAGGGTTCTGCAAATGTTGGGGTATTTATATAGCAAAGCGGCGGTCCGGGGGCACCCGAGGTGGGCACAACCCACCGTGGTGCGCTGAAGCCTCTGGCGCGCTTGGTGGGTTGTGCCCCCTCGGGCACCCCCCACGCAGCAGGGGCCCTTTATGTTCCTTCTGACCCATAAAAATTCTCCGTAAAGTTTCGGGGCTTTTGGACTCCGTCTGATATTAATTTTCTGCGATGTAAAAAACATGGAAAAAACAGCAACTCGCGTTGGCACTATGTCAATAGGTTAGTACCAAAAAATGATGTAAAATGACTATAAATGATTGTAAAACATCCTATATTGATAATATAATAGCATGGAACAATCAAAAATTATAGATACGTTGGAGACGTATCAGTAACTGTGGTAGCAAAGATTTTGTAACAAGTGAAACAATAACAGCAGCAGTAGAACCTTATCAAGACCAATATATAGGAAAATCGTAGGCATTGGAACGGTGGATTCGTTGGATGATATTCATCATATAACAGTCATAACCTAGGGCGATACAAAACTAGCTCCAGTTCATAAATATAATGTATGCATGTATTCCGTAAATAGTCAGACGTGCTCATGGAAAGAACTTGCATGACATCTTTTATCGTACCCTCCCATGGCAGCGGGGTCCACATGGAAACTAAGGGATATTAAGGCCTCCTTTTGATGAGAACTGGAACAAAGCACTAGCACATACTGAAGACATGAACTCCTCAAACTACAGTCATCACTGGAAAGTATCACGAATACGTCACTCTGGGGTTTACGGATCATAACACGAAATAGGTGAATATAACTCGCAAGATTAGATCTAGAACATCGATATAATGGTGATAACGTAAATGGTTCAGATCTGAAAGCATCGCACCCAGGCCCAAAGTGACAAGCATTAAGCATGGCAAAGTCATATCAACATCAATCTCAGAACATAGTGGATACTAGGGAAAAAGCCCTAACAAAACTAACTCGATTACATGATGAATCTCATCCAACTCCTCACCGACCAGTGAGCCTACGAAGGAATTACTCACTCCCGGTGGAGAGCATCATGGTATTGGCGATGAAGAAGGGTTGGTGATGGCGAAGATCCCCCTCTCCGGAGCCCCAAACGGACTCCAGATCTGGCCTCCCAATGAAGAACATGAGGAGGCAGCTGCTCCTTATCGCGAAACGAGATAATTCTTCCTCCCTCATTTTTTCTAGAAAAATAGGTATTTATGGAGTAGGAATCAGGGTCTGCGGGGGGGGGGGCGCCTTGGTGGGTTGTGCTCACCCAAGGGCCCCCTCCAGTGGTTCTTGGCTCCAGTATTTTTCTTTTATTGTATAAAATTCTCCATAAAGTTTCGTTCCAATCCGAGAGCTTCTATTTCTGCACAGAAACAACACCATGGTAGTTCTGCTGAAAACAACATTAGTCCGGGTTAGTTTCATTCAAATAAGGCAAATTAGAGTCCAAAACAAGAGGAAAAGTGTTAGGAAAAGTAGATACAACGGAGACATATCAGGGGGGAACAAGAAAGAAGAACAAGGAGGGGCCTCTCTCCCCCTCTCTCCCGGTGGCGTTGGAACGCCGCTGGGGCAATCATCGTGACGATGATCTACACCAACAACTTTGTCACCGTCATCACCAACTCTCTCCCCCTCTATGCATCGGTGTAACACCTCTTCGACCTGATGTAATCTCTGCTTAAACATGTGCTTAATGCTATATATTATTACCAATGATGTATGGCTATCCTATGTTGTTTGAGTAGATTCATTTTGTCCTATGGATTGATTGATGATCGTGATTGATTTGAGTTGTATGTTTTATTTTGGTGTTGTCCTATGGTGCCCTCCGTGTCGCGCAAGCGTGTGGGATTCCCGATGTAGGGTGTTGCAATATGTTCATGATCCGCTTATGGTGGGTGGCGTGAGTGACTGAAACACATACCCCGAGTAAGGGGGTTGTTGCGTATGGGAGTAAAGAGGACTTGATACTTAATGCTATGGTTGGGTTTACGTTAGTGACCTTTTGTGGTTGTGGATTCTTGCTAGAGTTCCACTTATAAGTGCATATAATCCAAGTACGGAATGTCTGTTAGTTCATGCCTCTCCCTCATATAAAATTGCAATAATGATACCGGTCTAGTTAATGATTGCCTAGGGAGAAATCTTTCTCTTGTGTTACAAAAAGCTTTCTACTAAACAATTAACTTTATTATCTTGCAAATTACTTGTAGTTTTATTCTCGCTAAGTACCTCTAGTTTTATTCTTGCAAACTTATCCTATCCCCTACAAAATAGTTTCATACTTGTTCTAGGTAAAGAAAACGTTAAGTGTGCATAGAGTTGTATCGGTGGTTGATAGAACTTGAAGGGAATATAAATCCTACCTTTAGCTCCTCGTTGGATTCGACACTCTAATTTATTGAAAAAGTGACAACTGAATCCCTATACTTGTGGGTTATCAGGCGTACGGCAGCGGGGATGTACCCCATGGTCCAGAGCTCCAGGATGATGCCCTCTGTGACGTTGGAGGCCACCTGTTGGCCCTTCAGGTTGGCATCGTCCATCGCCATAGAAGAGCTGTGAGCGCTGGAGAAGCCTTGCGGAGGCTTTTGGAATGGATCGGGGGTGCTAGAGCTCTGGAGGCTATGTGCAATGGTGAGAGGATGGAAGTGTGGGGAAAGAGGGATTACTACCCTTTGCCTTTATAAGTCAGTAAAAGACCAAAGGTCCCTTTATCGCGTTGCAGATTAATCGCCACATCTCAATTCTTGGTGTCATTATGTGCGCGTGGGGTGAAACAATCCTTGATGATATTCCCTGAAATACGGGGCACAATCTCTGCTTTGATGAGATGTGCTAATAAGAGCGTTGCATCGGGCCGCGACTCGAGCTACAATAATTGGCTCACACGCCGTGTGTGCTGACAGGTTTGGTAAAAGTTGTTACACTAGAACATTGTTCACACATATGCGTTTGGTCTTCAAGGCTATGTTACCGAAAGAGTTCGAGAGGTAAAGTGGGGCCCTCAAAAACTTGTGATTTGCGGGCAGTACCTTTAAGGACAAGCTGGATAAATGCTATGAATACAAAATGACCTTGGGTCACATGAAGAATCATCCGAAGAGAAGAACTTGTCTGTCAAGCCGAAGTCATCCGTCCGAGGAAGATTGTCGTCCTTGGCTCAAAAGACAAGTTCAGGGGCTACTGACAGTGTCCTGGGCAAAGGGGTACCAACCTAGTTGGCCATTGTCCATGGGCCGAGTTTATGGCCCATCAATCTCACAAGGAAGGACTCCGGAAGCCTCGAACTCAGGCGTGATCAAGATGTACTCACGAAGACTTCGTGTGTACTTCAAGGACTACTTCATCTATCGGCATGTTTATCCCTAGTTGACAACCAACCATGTGTAAACCTAGATACCCCTGGTGCCTATATAAGTTGAATGGTTTAGTCCGTAGAGACACAATAACAATCACTAGCCTTAGGGTTTAGAACACAACATACGGTCTCGAGGTAGATCCACCTGTACTCGATACTCCATCATAAATATAATCAAGCATGACTTAGGGTTTTACCTCTTTGAGAGGGCCTGGACCTGGGTAAATATCATGCCCTTTGTCTCTGGTTCACCATCGATCCAAGATCCATAGCTCGGGACCCCCTACCCGAGATCGGCAAATTTTAGTATTGACACCTTGGCACTGGGAACTTCTTCGTTATCCTCTGTGGTCTTCATGAAAGTAATTTGAGATGGTGTCATAGCCACCATCATGTTCCCCTGAGCCTGGTGAAGCCACCTTGCTCCGGGTCCTCCACGTCCGTCACTCCGTTGATAAAAATAACGATTTTTGACACGCATGTCGTATAATTGAATATCCCTTGGCTCCAACTATCATGCAATATTGTGACGCGCATGCCACTTAACATTACATCATATAACCATCTTATACATAAAATTATAATCATGACGAAGGCTATACCACGTGTTACGTCTCCAACGTATCTATAATTTTTTATTGTTCCATGCTATAATATTATCTGTTTTGGATGTTTTATATGCTATTTTATATGATTTTTGGGACTAACCTATTAACCTAGAGCCCAGTGCCAGTTTCTGTTTTTTTTCCTTATTTTAGAGTTTCGTAGAAAAGGAATACCAAACGGAGTCCAAACGGAGTAAAACTTTTGTGATGATTTTTCTTGGACCAGAAGACACCCATGAGACTTGGACTGCAAGTCAGAGGAGCCTCGAGGCGGCCACAAGGGTGGAGGGCGCGCCCAGGGGGTGGGGCGCCCCCCCAACCTTGTGGGCCCCTCATAGCTCTCCTGGCCTAATTCTTCCTCCTATATATACTCTTATACCCCAAAAACATCCAGGGGAGCCACGAAACCACTTTTCCACCGCCGCAACCTTATGTACCCGTGAGATCCCATCTTGGGGCCTTTTCCGGCATCCTGCCGGAGGGTGAATCGATCACGGAGGGCTTCTACATCAACACCATTGCCTCTCCGATGAAGTATGAGTAGTTTACTTCAGACATACGGGTCCATAGCTAGTAGCTAGATGGCTTCTTCTCTCTCTTTGATTCTCAATACAAAGTTCTCCTCGATGTTCTTGGAGATCTATTTGATGTAATACTCTTTTGCGGTGTGTTTGCTGAGATCCGATGAATTTTGGATTTATGATCGGATCATCTATGAATAATTTTTTAATCTTCTCTGAATTCATCTTTGCAAGTCTCTTCGACTATCGATTTGGTTTGGCCAACTAGATTGGTTTTTCTTGCAATGGGAGAAGTGCTTAGCTTTGGGTTCAATCTTGTGATGCTCGATCCTAGTGACAGAAGGGGAACCGACACGTATTGCATTGTTTCCATCGAGGATAAAAAGATGGGGTTTTCATCATATTGCTCGAGTTAATTCCTCTACATCATGTCATCTTGCTTAAGGCGTTACTCCGTTCTTTATGAACTTAATACTCTAGATGCATGCTGGATAGCAGTTGATGTGTGGAGTAATAGTAGTAGATGCAGAATCGTTTCTGTCTACTTGACATGGACGTGATGCCTATATTCATGACCATTGCCTTGGATATCCTCATAACTTTGCGCTTTTCTATCAATTGCTCGGTAGTAATTTGTTCACACACCATAATAATTTCTATCTTGAGAGAAGCCTCTAGTGAAACCTATGGCCCCCGGGTCTATTTTACATCATATTAGTTTTCCGTCAACTTGCCAATTTATGTCGATGTTCCCTTACTTTGCAATCTTTTACTTCCCGTTCCATAAACCAAAAATATTACTTTATCATTTATCCATCTCTATCAGATATCACTTTGCAAATAACCGTGAAGGGATTGACAACCCCTTTGTCGCGTTGGTTGGAAGTTGGTGTTTGTTTGTGCAGGTATTCGGTGGCTTATTGCGTAGTCTCCTACTGGATTGATACCTTGGTTGTCAAAACTAAGGGAAATACTTACGCTCCTTTGCTGCATCACCCTTTCCTCTTCAAGAGAAAAACCAACGCAAGATCAAGAGGTAGCACCACGTCAGATGCAACCCTGCAAAACCAAGTTAGACGTCCTCTAATCGGTTTTAGCAAATTTTAATTACGTGGCTGCTAGGGTTTACGGACAACATTAGCTACCTACATCCACAAACAACGGTGGTAATCTTTGTTGCTAGATTAACTTTCAGGGTGTGTGAGGGAAGAGACTTAATTAAAAATCTCTAGCCCCACACTAAACTTCGTCAATAAGCGAGACCCCCTAGAAGATTGAACATCTCTGTTGCCCTCTCGTGATTGCTATGGTTCACTATTCTTGACTATGATGTAGCCCAAAGAACTGTTAGCAGATCATCAACATCCAGAGTTGAATGATTGTCAGAATTTTGTGATAAGCTACACCATGCCGTCAATGAACTGAACCAATGCAGTACTCATGGGAAGAATAGAAAGAACATCAGCCCTTGATACGTCTCCAACGTATCTATAATTTTTGATTACTCCAATCTATATTATCTACTGTTTTGGACATCATTGGGCTTTATTATCCACTTTTATATTATTCTTGGGACTAACCAATTAACCGGAGGCCCAGCCTAGAATTGTTGTTTTTGCCTATTTCAGAGTTTCGAAGAAAAGGAATATCAAATGGAGTCCAAACGGAATGAAACCTTCGGGAATGTGATTTAATCACCGAACGAGATCCATGAGACTTGGACCCTACGTCAAGAAACAAGGGAGAAGGCCACGAGGTAGGGGGCGCGCCCTCCCCCCCAGGCGCGCCCTCCACCCTCGTGGCCCCCTGTTGCTCCACCGATGTACTCCTTCCTCCTATATATACCTCGCATTCCCCAAACAATCGACACGGAGCCAAAACCTAATTCCACCGCCGCAACCTTCTCGCATCCACGAGATACCATCTTGGGGCTCTGTTCGAGCTCACGAGGGGGGCACCCATCACGGAGGGCTTCTACATCAACACCATAGCCTCTCCGATGAAGTGTGAGTAGTTTGCTTCAGACCTTCGGGTCCATAGTTAGTAGCTAGATGGCTTCTTCTCTCTTTTTGGATCTCAAAAGAATGTTCTCCCCCTCTCTCGTGGAGATCTATTCGATGTAATCTTCTTTTTGCGGTGTGTTTGTTGAGATCGATGAATTGTGGGTTTATGATCAAGATTATCTATGAACAATATTTGAATCTTCTCTGAATTCTTTTATGTATGATTGGTTATCTTTGCAAGTCTCTTCAAATTATCAGTTTGGTTTGGCCTACTAGATTGATCTTTCTTGCAATGGGAGAAGTGCTTAGCTTTGGGTTCAATCTTGCGGTGTCCTTTCCCAGTGACAGTAGGGGCAGCAAGGCACGTATTGTATTATTGCCACGAGGATAACAAGATGGGGTTTTTATCATATTGCATGAATTTATCCCTCTACATCATGTCATCTTGCTTAAGAAGCATTACTACTGTTTTCATGAACTTAATACTCTAGATGCATGCTGGATAGCAGTCGATGAGTGGAGTAATAGTAGTAGATGCAGGCAGGAGTCGGTCTACTTGTCTCGCACGTGATGCCTATATACATGATCATACCTAGATATTCTCATAACTTTGCTCAATTCTGTCAATTGCTCAACAATAATTCATTCACCCACCGTAAAATACCTATGCTCTTGAGAGAAGCCACTAGTAAAATCTATGGCCCCCGGGTCTATCTTCATCATATCAATCTTCCAATACTTAGTTATTTCCTTGCTTTATACTTTGCTTTTATTTTACCTTGCATCTCTATCACAAAAATACCAAAAATATTATCCTATCATATCTATCAGATCTCACTCTCGTAAGTGACCGTGAAGGGATTGACAACCCCTTATTGCGTTGGTTGCAAGGAGTTATTTGCTTTGTGCAGGTACGAGGGACTCGTATGTAGCCTCCTCTTTGGATTGATACCTTGGTTCTCGAAAACTAAGGAAATACTTACGCTACTGTGCTGCATCACCTTTCCTCTTCAAGGAAATCCAACGCAGTGCTCAAGAGGTAGCAAGAAGAATTTCTAGCACTGTCGCCGGGGAGTCTACGCAAAAGTCAACATACCAAGTACCTATCACAAATCTCTTATCTCCCGCATTACATTATTTGCCATTTGCCTCTCGTTTTCCTCTCCCCCACTTCACCCTTGCCGTTTTATTCGCCCTCTCTTTCCTGTTTGCCTCTTTTCGCTCACTTTTCCCTCGCCATGTCGGAACCAAAAAGATTTGGGGGTTCTCCCCCGAGTTCTAGTGCTTTAGACAATCCTGCTATCTTATCTAAACTCATGAATAAAAATATTATGGAAAAACCTGCCGGATTTATCAATGAAAACCTTAGCAACTTTGATGAAGAAGATTCTGGAATATTTCGTTATCTACTTGATGAATCTTTGAAAGATGCTTGGAATAGGCTATTAAAGATTCCTGCTAGCTATGTACCTCAATACCAAATTGAGGTTTACTTAAAAAGCTTTTATGTCGGGTTGCCGCGCTGCTCAAACAAGTCTTGTATTCTATTTTTGTAGAGGGTTTTCTTGAAGGGAACCCCATAGATACTTATGAAAATATGAAAACTATATTTGGGCATCCCATTAACGAGAAAGTTGAAATTACTTCTCTTCTGCTTTCGTATCACGAATCTATCAAAGAGATAAAAAATATCCTAGATGCCAATTTCGGCAGCATACTTAACCTTTCTTCTACCATTAATGGCCATGTACTTTGTCAAAATAGAAAGATTAATTCCATAGATAGCAAGTTTGCTCTTTTCCTCCCTCAAACCAAAGATGACAATACCTAGATCTATCCTTGCTTTTACGCCTAGCTAGGGGCGTAAAACGATAGCGCTTGTTGGGAGGCAACCCAATTTTATTTTTAGTTTTTTGATTTTTGCTTCTGTTTAGGAATAAATATTTGATATAGCCTCTGGTTAGATGTGTTTTTATGTTTTAATTAGTGTTTGCGCCAAGTCAAACCTATAGGATCTTCTTGGATGATAGTTATTTGATCTTGCTGTAATTTCCAGAAACTTTCTATTCACGGAAACAATTATTAAAAATCACCAGAACGTGATAAAATAGTGTTTCCAATTTCTTCTGATCAATAAACAAATTGTCTAGGTCCTCCTATTTTGTCTGATTTTTTGGAGTTCCAGAA
Organism: Aegilops bicornis; assembly: GCA_021605145.1. Lineage (NCBI taxonomy): Eukaryota > Viridiplantae > Streptophyta > Magnoliopsida > Poales > Poaceae > Aegilops > Aegilops bicornis. The sequence goes on along the minus strand of CM038669.1, from coordinate 420,853,252 downwards.
GTTTGCGTTAGTTACAGATTAGTACAGACTGTTCTGTTTTTGACAGATTCTGTTTTTCGTGTGTTTTTTGCTTATTTTGATGAATCTATGGCTAGTAAAATAGTTTATAAACCATAGAGAAATTGTAATACAGTAGGTTTAACACCAATATAAATAAATAATGAGTTCATTACAGTACCTTGAAGTGGTCTTTTGTTTTCTTTCGCTAACGGAGCTCACGAGATTTCTGTTGAGTTTTGTGTTGTGAAGTTTTCAAGTTTTGGGTGAAAGATTTTTGATGGATTATGGAACAAGGAGTGGAAAGAGCCTAAGCTTGGGGATGACCATGGCACCCCCAAGATAATCTAAGGACACCAAAAAGCCAAAGCTTGGGGATGCCCCGGAAGGCATCCCCTCTTTAAATCTACTTCCATCGGTAATTTTACTTGGAGCTATATTTTTATGCACCACATGATATGTGTTTTGCTTGGAGCATCTTGTATGATTTGAGTCTTTTATTTTTAGTTTACCACAATCATCCTTGCTGTACACACCTTTTGAGAGAGCCATACATGATTTGGAATTTGTTAGAATACTCTATGTGCTTCGCTTATATCTTTTGAGTTATATAGTTTTGCTCTAGTGTTTCACTTATATCTTTTAGAGCACGGTGGTGGATTTGTTTTATAGAAACAATTGATCTCTCATGCTTCATTTAGATTATTTTGAGAGTCTTAAATAGCATGGTAATTCGCTTAAATAATCTTAATATGCTTGGTATTCAAGATCTATAAAACTTTCTTTTGAGTGTGTTGAATACTAAGAGAAATTTGATGCTTGATAATTGTTTTGAGATATGAAGATAGTGATATTAGAGTCATGCTAGTTGAGTAGTTGTTAATTTGAGAAATACTTGTGTTAAAGTTTGTGATTCCCGTAGCATGCACGTATGGTGAACCGTTATGTGATGAAGTCGGAGCATGATTTATTTATTGATTGTCCTCCTTATGAGTGGCGGTCGGGGACGAGCGATGGTCTTTTCCTACCAATCTATCCCCCTAGGAGCATGCGCGTAATACTTTGCTTTGATAACTTCTAGATTTTTGCAATAAGTATATGAGTTCTTTATGACTAATGTTGAGTCCATGGATTATACGCACTCTTCTTCCTTCCACCATTGCTAGCCTCTCTAATACCGCACACTTTTCACGGTATCATACACCCACCATATACCTTCCTCAAAACAGCCACCATACCTACCTATCATGTCATTTCCATAGCCATTCCGAGATATATTGCCATGCAACTTTCCACCGTTCCTTTATTATGACAAGCTCCATCATTGTCATATTGCTTAGCATGATCATGTAGTTGACATCGTATTTGTGGCAAAGCCACCGTTCATAATTCTTTCATACATGTCACTCTTGATTCATTGCATATCCCGGTACACCGCCGGAGGCATTCATATAGAGTCAAATTTTGTTGTACGTATCGAGTTGTAATTATTGAGTTGTAAGAAAATAAAGTGTGATGATCTTCATTTTTAGAGCATTGTCCCAAGCGAGGAAAAGGATGACGGAGACTATGATTCCCCCACAAGTCGGGATGAGAATCCGGACGAAAAATAAAAAAAGAAAGAGAAAAGAGGCCATAAAAAAAGGAGAGAAGGCCCAAATAAATTAAAAAAATGAGAGAAAAAGAGAGAAGGGACAATGTTACTATCCTTTTACCACACTTGTGCTTCAAAGTAGCACCATGATCTTCATGATAGAGAGTCTCTCATTTTGTCACTTTCATATACTAGTGGGAATCTTTCATTATAGAACTTGGCTTGTATATTCCAATGATGGGCTTCCTCGAAATTCCCTAGGGCTTCGTGAGCAAGCGAGTTGGATGCACACCCACTTAGTTTCTTTTGTTGAGATTTCATATCCTTATAGCTCTAGTGCATCCGTTGCATGGCAATCCCTACTCACTCACATTGATATCTATTAATGGGCATCTGCATAGCCCGTTGATACGCCTAGTTGATGTGAGACTATCTTCCCCTTTTTGTCTTCTCCACAACCACCATTCTATTCCACATATTGTGCTATATCCATGGCTCACGCTCATGTATTGCGTGAAGATTGAAAAGGTTTTGAGAATGTCAAAAGTATGAAACAATTGCTTGGCTTGTCATCGGGGTTGTGCATGACTTAAATACTTTGTGTGGTGAAGATAGAGCATACCCAGACTATATGATTTTGTAGGGATAACTTTCTTTGGCCATGTTATTTTGAGAATACATGATTGCTTTGTTAGTATGCTTGAATTATTATTATTTTTATGTCAATATTAAACTTTTGTCTTGAATCTTTCGAATCTGAATATTCATACCACAATTAAGAAGAATTACATTGAAATTATGCCAAGTAGCACTCTGCATCAAAAATTATCTTTTTTATCGTTTACCTACTCGAGGACGAGCAGGAATTAAGCTTGGGGATGCCTGATACGTCTCCAACGTATCTATAATTTTTGATTGCTCCATGCTATGTTATCTACTGTTTTGGACATTATTGGGCTTTATTATCCACTTTTATATTATTTTTCGGACTAACCTAACCGAAGGCCCAGCCCAGAATTGCTGTTTTTGCCTATTTCAGAGTTTCGAAGAAAAGGAATATCAAACGGAATCCAAACAGAATGAAACCTTCAGAAACGTGATTTTCTCACCGAACAAGATCCAGGAGACTTGGACCCTACATCAAGACACAAGGGAGGAGGTTGACGAGGGGCGCGCCCCTCCCCCCCCAGCGCCGTTAATCCACCCTCATGGGCCCCATGTTGTTCCACCGACGTACTCCTTCCTCCTATATATACCTACGCACCCCAAACGATCGATCTGGATCCAAAAACCTAATTCCACCGCCGCAACCTTCTGTACCTACGAGATCCCATCTTGGGGCCTGTTCCGGAGCTCCGCCGGAGGGGGCATCCATCACGGAGGGCTTCTACATCAACACCATAGCCTCTCCGATGAAGTGTGAGTAGTTTACTTCAGACCTTCGGGTCCATAGTTAGTAGCTAGATGGCTTCTTCTCTCTTTTTGGATCTCAATACAATGTTCTCCCCCCTCTCTCGTGGAGATCTATTTGATGTAATCTTCTTTTGCGGTGTGTTTGTTGAGACCGATGAATTGTGGGTTTATGATCAAGTTTATCTATGAACAATATTTGAATGTTCTCTGAATTCTTTTTATGTATGATTGGTTATCTTTGCAAGTCTCTTGAATTATCAGTTTGGTTTGGCCTACTAGATTGATCTTTCTTGCAATGGGAGAAGTGCTTAGCTTTGGGTTCAATCTTGCGGTGTCCTTTCCCAAAGGATGAGGGGCAGCAAGGCACGTATTGTATTGGTGCCATCGAGGATAACAAGATGGGGTTTTTATCATATTGCATGATTTTATCCCTCTACTTCATGTCATCTTGCTTAAGGCGTTACTCTGTTTTCATGAACTTAATACTCTAGATGCATCTTTGGATAGCGATCGATGAGTGGAGTAATAGTAGTAGATGCAGGCAGGAGTCGGTCTACTTGTCTCGGACGTTATGCCTATATACATGATCATACCTAGATATTCTCATAACTATGCTCAATTCTGTCAATTGCTCAACAGTAATTCGTTCACCCACCGTAAAATAACTATGCTGTTGAGAGAAGCCACTAGTGAAATCTATGGCCCCCGGGTCTATCTTCATCATATCAACTTCCAATACTTAGTTATTTACTTTGCTTTTTTACTTTGCTTTTATTTTACCTTGCATCTCTAGCACAAAAATACCAAAAATATTATCCTATCATATCTATCAGATCTCACTCTCGTAAGTGACCGTGAAGGGATTGACAACCCCTTGTCGCGTTGGTTGCGAGGAGTTATTTACTTTGTGCAGGTACGAGGGACCCACGCGTAGCCTCCTACTGGATTGATACCTTGGTTCTCAAAAACTGAGGAAATACTTTCGCTACTGTGCTTCATCACCTTTCCTCTTCAAGGAAATCCAACGCAGTGTTCAAGAGGTAGCAGCCCTCACATCCACATATGATCTAGATCGCAACCTGCACCTACTCATAGAACTGCTCATGATGCCACTGTTGGGAAACATAGTAGAAAACAAAAAAAACTCGGCCTACGAACACCCAGGAACAATATGAAGGTGCATTAGAGGATTGGATCATGATCATTACCAACTCTGAGTAGTAGCGGAAGTAAATGAGTCGGTGTGGATCATCCTTGGAGTCCCTCGTACCGTCGATGACCGATATCACAAACCACCCTCGAACGTTCCCTCGAACTGAAGACCGAAAGCACAACCTCTCTATAGTTTGCAAGCGTACGGTCTCCACGATCCGGCAACGCTTTGTCGTCCAGAACCAATCACCACTGGAGAATTAGAGGAGAATATAGCCACACGGGGATTCTAATTATGAGGACTGGTGGAACCTGAACTAGCTCTAATTGTCTCAACTAGAATTAGTAGTGTTGGACTAGAGGAGGCTCCAAAAGTTGTGTATCGGTTGTGTTCAATACTTCAAGTATATATAGGTTAGAGGGTAAAAGAGGGCATCCCACTAAGGGGGGAAAGTCCCTCCTTGGGTGCCGGTCAAGGGGGAGGAATTGGACTCCTCCCCTAGCCCCCCGCACAAGGAAAGGGGGGCGCCACTTCCTATTGGGCAATGGTGGCCCAATACTCCTTCCACCACTTGGCCTTTTAAATCCAATTGATATTAAATTAAATATAAAATCCCTCTAATAATTACTAGAACCTTTCATTAATTATCAGGAATACCCGATATTGCCCGATAATCTCTGAAACCCTTCTGGTGACCCCGAAACGCTTCCGGTTCCTCTCGAACTATTCCAGATATTAACAATACTATTTCACAATTAAATCCTCGATACTCTCGCACTACTAACACTTAGCATACGTGATTACCTTAAGCTTGTGACCCTGTAGGTTTGATAAATCATAGACATGAACGAAACCCTTCAATGACCGATAGCGGAATCATGGACGTCCATATCGACCCCTATGATTACACAAATGATATTCAAGTGAACCTTTGGTTATATTGTGATGTTCCCTTTGCTTCATGAAAATTTACAAAATCAGAGATGACATATATCGGTATCCTTTTGAGTTGTACACATGCTCACTATACCGGTCTCCTCGTTGTCGGTTTTGTTCTTCTTTCTCGTTATCGCGTTCCCGCATCCCCATGATGAAGTCACCTATCTCTGGCCAGACGATGATGAATGTCATCACACCAAGTGGGCCCTAAGGATATCTCTCCATCATCGGAGGAGCAAATTCCACTCTTGATCTATCATGTCCCATGTCAAACTTTCCGATGAACCTGTAAGTTGTCGTTATGATCACCAAGTTACTAATGACGTTTGATGAACTCCAAAGATCGTCGCACGGTAAGAAGTGACTAAGATACTCACATTGTCTAAAGAACTAAAATCACAAGTTAACACTCCGTATTATAAAGTTTGACTTATGATGATATTATCTCAAAGTATAACAAACAAGTTTTGGGTCGATCCAATATGATCGTTCTTCTAACTTCATAGTCTCAATGTTGTTTTGAGACTATCGTTACACCTTAACGATATCGCAAGATCTGAAAAACATGATCGCCAATAACACTTGATCTAGTCTTAGGGGCGAGACTAGGAATCTTATTTTACCGTTTATCGCTCTACACGTGCATATGAGTTTTCCACTGAATCACATATACCAGAATCGTAGTAGTTATAGCATAGAATATAAACTATAAATTATGAACAGGGAAATGTACTAATACAATATTATTGCCTCTAGGGCATACTTTCCAACACTTACTTGGTCTACCACCGTACACTCTCTGATCCACTTTCCACTTCCTTATCAATGGTGCACCCCGTGGATAACTCCCTAATCTTCATTCTGGGGTTCACAACGAGGATGAGGAGCCAACAGATCCTATCGCCAACTTGTGAGCGAAGATGGAGCTTCCCATAGAGGAGGCTATGCAGACACTGAAAATGAACAAACCATATAATATCATGTTAGCTATCTGACAATTATGCAAAGCAATATGACAGTGACAAAAAGCATTGGTTATGGGCATGTTTCTAAATGTGGTTGTACATATGCTTCTTGGTGCAGTTGTGTTTGTGCTTATTCATAGTATCCAAGAAACCAGGTACCCTTTGGATATCATTCGTAGAACATGTTGTTCATGGGTTGCTTGGATTTTTTGACTGTGATTGGTCTTTGCGCGAAGGGTGCGACGGGTCACCAATATTTATGAACAACCAAAGATTTGTGATTCTTTTGTGGAAATTAATAAATTCATATGTTTTAGATACGAGGTAAGTGTAAAAGGGATGGATGTGAGTGAGGCTGGGCTGAGTCTCGGGCTCCTATTGTTGACTAATTTGGCAATGTGCTGGGATAGGTTAGCTTTTACTAAACTACTTTTGCATACTTTGCTCCCATGTCGAGATACAATTTCCACACTAAGAAAGGCCTGATCATGAAAAAAAACTAGAATCCATTTGTCGGGTCAAGCAATTGGGTAAATTACCGATGGAAGTGGACGAAAGAGGGGATGCCTTCCAGGGCATCCCCAAGCTTTGACTTTTTGGTGTCCTTGGATTATCTTGGGGGTGCCATGGGCATCACCAAGCTTAGGCTCTTGCCACTCCTTGTTCCATAATCCATCAAAAGAATTCACCCAAAACTTGAAAACTTCACAACACAAAACTCAATAGAAATCTCGTGAGCTCCGTTAGAGAAAGAAAACAAAAGACTACTTTAAGGTACTGTAATGAACTCATTCTTTATTTATATTGGTGTTAAACCTACTGTATTCCAACTTCTCTATGGATTATAAACTATTTTACTAGCCATAGATTCATCAAAATAAGCAAACAACACACACAAAACAGAATCTGTCAAAAACAGAACAGTCTGTAGTAATATGTAACTAACACAAACTTCTGGAACTCAAACAATTCTACCAAAACTAGGGGACCTGGACAATTTGTTTATTGATCAGCATCAATTGGAATCAGTATTTTATCACGTTCTGGTGATGTTTAACAATTCGGGCACTAAGCGCAAAGTTTCTGGAAATTACAGCAAGATCAAATAACTATCATCCAAGAAGATCCAATAGGTTTAACTTGGCACAAACACTAATTAAAAGATAAAACCACATATAAACATAGGCTAGATGGATTATTTATTCCTAAACAGAAGCAAAAACTAAAAAACTAAAAATAAAATTGGCTTGCCTCCCAACAAGCGCTATCGTTTAACGCCCCTAGCTAGGCATAAAAGCGAGGATAGATCTAAGTATTGCCATCTTTGGTAGGCAATTCTTCATTGAGGCATCTATCTTTCTTATAGATTTCTTTCTCTCTAGTAATTATCAAACTTTTAGGCATAAGATCGAAAAATTCATTTGTAGCAAATGGTTCCTTAATGATAGTAAAAAGATCGGGATGAATACTTATAGATTTAAGATCCGCAGTTTCCTTACTAGATGATTCACCCTTATTTTTAGGAACATACATAAGCTTGGCAATTTTAGTGGGAGGGCTGGGAGTATTCTTTACGGAAGAAAAAGCGGTTCCCAAGTTGGTAATGATACCCTCAAGTTTACCGATTCAAGTGGAATCTAGATTTATTTTCTCATTAACCATAGGTTCCTTCTCCTTAATATTTTTCAAAGTCATTCCTACCTTAGATCCATATTGAGTAATTTGATTATGGATCTTTTTATCTAGATTTTCAATGGATTCAATGGTAGCAACTTTGTTTTCAATAATTTCAAGCCTTTGCATAACATGCTCCAAAGTTAACATAGTTCCATTAACCAAAAGAGGTGGTGAGCCAAATAAATCTATTAAAGCATTATAAGAGTCAAAAGTATGGCTACCCAAGAAATTCCCTCCGGTAATGGTATCAAGGATATATCTATACCAAGGATTAGCACCTACATAAAAGTTACGAAAAAGAACTAAAGTAGATTGCTTCCTGGTAGATCTATTTTGAGCATTGCAAATTCTATACCAAGCATCTTTTAGATTTTCTCCCTCCCTTTGCTTAAAATTTAGAACTTCATTCTCGGGAGATAACGGAGAAGACATGAGACTAGTCATGACGGCAAGCAAGCAAACTAACACATGAACAAACAAAAGGCAACGGAAAAGGAGGAGGAGATTGGGAAAGAGAGGGCGAATAAAACAGCAACGGTGAAGTGGGGAGAGGAAAACGAGAGGCAAATGGCAAATAATGTAATGCGAGAGATAGGGATTGTGATGGGTACTTGGTATTGTTGAGTTTTATGAGACTCCCCTAAGAACGCCGCCAGAAATCCTTCTTGCTACGTCTTGAGCTTGCGTTGGTTTTCCCCGAAGAGGAGAGGATGATGCAGCCCAGTAGCGTAAGTATTTCCCTCAGGTTTTGAGAACCAAGGTATCAATCCAGTAGGAGGCCACGCACAAGTCCCTTGTACCTGAACAAAACGATAGCTACTCGCAACCAACGCGATTAGGGGTTTTCAATCCCTTCACGGTCACTTACGAGAGTGAGATCTGATAAAGATAATATTTTTGGTATATAGATGCAAAGTGAAAAGTAAAAAAGCAAAGTAAATACAAAGCAAGTATAAAAGTGATGGATATTGATATGATGAGAATAGACCCGGGGGCCATAGGTTTCACTAGTGGCTTCTCTCAAGAGCATAAGTATTCTACGGTGGGTGAACAAATTACTGTTGAGCAATTGACAGAATTGAGCATAGTTATGAGTATATCTAGGTATGATCATGTATATAGGCATCACGTCTGTGACAAGTAGATCAAAATGATTCTGCATCTACTACTATTACTCCACTCATCGACCGCTATCCAAAGATGCATCTAGAGTATTAAGTTAAAAACAGAGTAACGCCTTAAGCAAGATGACATGATGTAGAGGAATAAATTCATGCAATATGATAAATACCCCATTTTGTTATCCTCGATGGCAACAATACAATACATGCCTTGCAACCCTTTCTCATCCTTTGGGTAAGGACACCGCAAGATTGAACCCAAAGCCATGCACTTCTCCCATTGCAAGAACTACCAATCTAGTTGGCCAAACCAAACGGATAATTCGAAGATACTTGCAAAGATAACTCAATCATACATAAAAGAATTCAGAGAAGATTAAAATATTATTCATAGATAAGCTGGATCATAAACCCACAATTCATCGATTCAACAAACACGCCGCAAAAAGAAGATTACATCGAATAGATCTCCACGAGAGAGGGGGAGAACGTTGTATTGAGATCCAAAAAGAGAGAAGAAGCCATCTAGCTACTAGCTATGGACCCGAAGGTCTGAAGTAAACTACTCACACTTCATCGGAGAGGCTATGGTGTTTATGTAGAAGCCCTCCGTGGTGGATGCCCCTCCATGGAGCTCCGAATGTGCCCCAAGATGGGATCTCGTGGATACAGGAAGTTGCGACGGTGGAATTAGGTTTTTGGCTCCTGTTCTAATCGTTTGGGGGTACGTAGCTATATATAGGAGGAAGGAGTACGTCGGTGGAGCAACAAGGGGCCCACGTGACAGGGGGCGCGCCCTAGGGGGGGGCACCCTCGTGACCGCCTCCGTTGTTCCTTGGCATAGGGTCCAAGTCTCCTGGATCACGTTCGGTGAGAAAATCACGTTTCCGAAGGTTTCATTCCGTTTGGACTCCGTTTGATTTTTTGTTTCTTCAAAACACTGAAAAAGGCAAAAAACAACAATTCTGGGTTGGGCCTCCGGTTAATAGGTTAGTCCCAAAATAATATAAAAGTGAAAAATAAAGCCCAATATAGACCAAAACAGTAGATAAAGTAGCATGAAGCAATCAAAAATTATAGATACGTTGGAGACGTATCAAGATGCTCTTAGGAGGGCAATGGTACCACTAGTGGAAAAACGGGCTTTAGTCCCGGTTGGTAAAGGACTTTAGTCCCCGGTCACCAACCGAGACTAATAAATGGAGACTAAAGGCCCCCACCCTTTAGTCCCGGTTGGTCACGACCCGGGACTAAAGGCCCACCACGTGACCGCTAGCGTGCGCCGGGGGTTGGGGGACCTTTAGCCACGGCTGATGACACCAACCGAGACTAAGGGCTTTAGGGTTTATGCTTATTTTTCCTTTTCATTTTTTGTTTTCCATTTAATTCTTTTCATTTCAAACATATTTTACGCTACTACACATATTGTACATGTTATGCATATATAATATAATTTCTCGTACGACCATGCATACACCCACACACACACACACACACACAGACATATTTGGTATATACTATAACTCCTACAAATTGCAGATCATTACATGCAGGCAGTGGCGGAGCTAGGAATGAAGTATACCCCGGGCCCAATTTTTTTTCGACAACATAAAAGAAACTCTGGCACTTAAAACTACCTTATACCATTTCTGAAAGAAAACACCTAATGCGAAAGCATACAAAAATAAAGTTCAATTTCTCAATAAATTTACAATTTAAACTAGATGCTCAATGATCAAAGAAAAAAGATAAAAACATGACAGATGTACAAAGAGTAATACGGGAATATAAAAAGTACCAAATCAATTGATTACTTCGTCGGAGTCTTCCATAACTTGATCAACAATAGAAAAACCACCACCTTCAAGGCATTAAAAATATATATAATTTCGTAAAGAAAAACTTAAACATCAAGTGAAACTGTTCTCATTGATATATCGGCGCACACAGACACACGGACACACAACTTATTCAATTATATTTCAGTTCGGAGTAGTTTATACACTGATACAATTGGAAATCATCAGGGGAAAACGGAAAAGCATCAAAAAGATATACCAAGTTGTAGCAGCCAACCAGCGAGGAGTGCATGGTGCGGCGCGCTGGCGAACAGCGGGCAATAGAGGAGGCGGCGCGAGCGCTGGAGATTGATTACATACGACCAGTGCCTGTGTACGGCGACGCGCAGGACTGGCCGCGCGAACGTCTAGTTTTTTTTTTGAGGCAAGCGCGAGCGTCTAGTGTGCCTACGTCTACGTGCTTGCGTGAGTTTCACGTGAGCCAACCCAGCAGACTTTGGGCCTACTTCCTTTCACTGGGCTGCACCCTGGGCCTGCAGGAAAACATATATATACAATAGCCTATCAAGTTTTCCACGCCCCGGGCCTGGGCCCTGGGTGCCCGGGACCCAGCTCCGCCCCTGCATGCAGGCATTAGGTGTAATGGTATTCTCCGATTTCAGATATGACCTGCTCAAGCAAGAATCCCGCAATTTCATCTTGAATTGTTCTTATGCGGTAAGTTGGTAGGAGCTTATCCCGCACCTCTTGCATCTTTAAAGAAGGAGATCAATATGAATATATTAGTTGTGTGTGTATATATTAGATCATGATAAAAACAATTGTGAATAGTATTTACATACCCGAACTTGTCTTACATCTCTGTGCCGATTCGGTCAGAAAGCGAATGTTCTCGCAAACGTAGTATGCACATAAATTATTCTCCTGTTCCCGTCTCATGCAATTTGCAAGAATAGAATTTAACCATATAATAATCAAGCATGATAATGGTATTGAAACTAGAATTAAATAGAAGCGCATACCTAGCTAGTACTACTTCATTACCTTGGACTGTCGCCATTTCAGCTACGGTTTCCATTCAACGACAACCTCTTTGATGAACCGTTTCCAAACCCTGCCCGGCAAAGAAAATAAATAAAGGAGTTATTAATTACTTGATATCAGGAAATGAACGAAAGAGGCCGACATAGTGTGATAATGATTGAAATTACCTGCCGAGCATCAGGATCGTGCTGGTGTATTCTTTAGGGCCTCTAGATAGTGAGTCCAACGATTCAACAGTTCCCTCATCAACTCTAATGATTAGCAGGATCCAATGGAACCTGGGCACACGATTATATAAGCGGGCATGCATAACTCAGCAACTACACTTAACATCGAGTAAATAAAATAGAATTTGTACTATAAGACAGTAACACTCACCGAAAGTTGTAAGGAAATAGTATTTCTATTCTGGTATTTAGTTCCTCCAAAAACCTTAGCAAGTTATTCTTTGAGTCTTCGGTGTGGTTTTTTAAAAATAATTTCATTAACGGTATATGGGTCAACGAACCCAATGCCATAGACTCCATCTCTTTTGCATTCATAAATCTTCATTCTACATAATAGCGAACAAAAAATATAGTGAGTATAATTATAGGCAATGAATGAGCTGAGCTAGAGACTTAAATTACAGAAAGAAATCACTTACGCATAATAGCAATCGGCGATAGATTTGTCGAGTGCGTCTTGATCAGATAATCGAAAATTTCCGAAGACTCAATCCATATCTCGTTTGCATGGAAGTAATGCTCTAGCTTGACTTTCACCATCAGCATCTCTCGCTTGTTATTTACTTCTTTAATGTACCAGTCAAGCAATCTTCGCATTTGGGTTGATAGAAGCGGGACCTCCTCAGGCTTGACCAAAGGGTTCCATGGGACATATTTCCATGCTAATTCAGCCATGGGGAATTCCTTGGTGCCTAGGAGTTGACCAACAATGAGACCAAATTATTTAGCAATAGCATTGGTTACCGCCTTATCGGTACTCACCTTGAGCGGGGGGATCGATTGCATTGCCTGTTCCCCGAGCTGGGGAACTATTTTCCCGCTTTTGTTACTACTTGTATGGCTTAACTGCTGCATTTTTTCATGATATGGCTTGCTAATAGAGCGTTCATAGTCTAATCGCCTATTCTCCACACGTGTCGGGGGTCGCTCTAGAAGATTAACAAAGTGTTTTACGGTTTTCACAGGTATTTTCTCCTTTGGCGGCGGGGGCAGTTTCGATGCAAAATGGGCCTTCACCTCGGAAGCCAGGACCTCTCTGGTTTCCTCCTCAGTCATCTCGTAAGCTAACTTATTTTTGGCAGGAGGCTCGGGTTTCTTCTTTGGTGCTATCTTCCGCTTTCGGCCCTGTTGTTGGGATATAAGGGTAGGAGTCTGCAGATGCAGCAGAGATTGATATGGCGGACTCGCACTAGGCTCCGTTTGGAGGTGGGGTGGAGTCGGCTGATGCGGTGGAGATCAATATGGTGGACTCGCGTTGGGCTCCGTCTCGTGGCAGGGTGGAGTCAGCTGATGCGGCGGACTTAGAGGCGAAGGAGTCGGTTTCCTTGGCGTCGAGTTTGGAAACACGATGCAAATACTTTCTCCATACAATGACACCACCTCTGACTTCTCCCAGTGTCTACTCCCATTCACCTCCAGGAATGTCAAGCTCTAGTGATTCATATCCCGACCGAACTTCATCCACCCTGACACGAGCATAGCCAGCTGGAATCGAATTGAAGTGGATGGATGCTTCAGGTGGAGTCGGTAAAGCATAGCCGTCCGCCACCTTCATGGATATGTTCTTCATTTTCATGTGTAGCTCACAAGTTGTGATCTCTTTGATATCATCCATGGGGTAGCGAGCCAGCAATTCATCATTGGGTCAACCCCCTGTGGAACCCACGCTGCTTTTCCGCAAAGATGGGACGGTACTATCCAATGTTGGATCTGCTTGCTCCTGACGCTGAGACGCCCTTTGCTAGCTAATTGTGCCGATCTGCTCCTGCTGCCGCATTAACATGCGTTCCATCTCCGTGTTCTTTGCTTCTACCTTCTGAAGCAGGTCTACATCTTGCTTCTTTTTTCTCGAACGGCTTTTATAAATGTCATTCCACTCCGAAAACCCCTGAGCCCACGAAACAACGCCTTTTCCTCGTGGTCGTCCTCTATGTTCAGGATTCCCGAGGGCACGTGTAAGCTCGATGTTCTCTCTATATCAAGGTGGAACAACCCATGTTGAGCTTCTTCTATTCCCTTAAGTAAAGCATCTTTTTTAAGAGATGCCTTTTCAATAATCTCCCCTATCACTGGGTCCAACTTTCCCCCATGCGCATAAAACCAATTCTAGGACCTCTCGGGCCAACCCGCTATTTTGGAGTGACCCCTGCATCAATCATCTTGGCCTCATATGCTTCCCACTTAGGCACGCCTCTCTTGTAGCCACATGTCCCCAGAACATGGTCATACTCTTTTTTGGCAGCATTTATCTTATTTTTTTCTCAATCGTTCCTTAGCTGCATCTGATTCCTCGTACTGCACAAAGAAATCCCAGTGACCTTTTATCTTCTCGGGTGCTCTAGTGAATTCTGGAGCCTTCTTTTCTGCCACATAGTCCATGTATAAAATTTTCTTCCAGGTCTAGAATTGTGTGGCCATGTTCTTAAGAGAAAACTGTTTGACTTTCAACTGTTGGCCATCTGTGAAACCCTCTAGTAGGTTAAAGTGTGACATTAGCGTATCCCAAAGCAAATCTTTCTATCTATCATCGACATAAGTAACTCATCAATCTTACTTTAGCTTATTCCATTCTTGAACGGTGATCGGGATGTTGTCCCTAACAATAACTCCGCATTGATTTATAAATGTACATGCATTGTTTGAAGGAGCAATCGGTTCGCCGTCTGCTTTGATTTCATCGATGTTGTACTTTATGCCATCGCGCAACTTTTTGGCTTGGCCTCGTACCCTTGTAGAAGATTTGCTCGATCCGAAGGGCTAAAAGAAGAAAGATTCGTTAATATATATACAAATCAATTAATAAATGTAACGACCACCAGAGGCCTTATATATATACCTCGCCGGACTTTGTTAATTGTCTACCATTTCCTTCACCATCATTGTTTGTGTGTCCTTCGTCTCTTGGTTCTTCCTCAAGTCCCTCACCGGAGTCGTTAAGATATTGTGAGCCGTCATCTGGTTCATTCTCTTGGTTTTGGGAGGAGCGTATAATGTGGGAGATGATATCCTCTTGATCATGGTCGTCTCTGCCGCTATCGTCCATAGCTTAACTAATCCAAAAGAAAGATAAAACAATTAGAATGACATGGAGATGTGATGTGGTTTGAGCTTATGCAACTAACATCGTGTAAACATGGCAAGTTTTAATTCAGGTAGTTTGAGACTTAGCATATTTCATCAAGTGTAAATTAGCAACATCATATTTTGGCATGAAGACAAGTTTATATCAGTCATGTCAGGGCATATCATGGCAAACAAGAGGGAACACAATCAATGCAATGCAACAACACCTGCAAAGGGGGAAAACATCCGGAGGGGTCTTCCCGGCAGTGCTAGTGGTGACCTATTGCAGTACTAGGGGTGTTCTAATGCGGTCCTATATGTTGTAGACGGAGATGGAAAACATCCGGAAGGGTTTTTCCCAGCGTTTGGCATTTTTCGGACAAACGAAAGAGAGGGGATGGTTCTATGTTTGCACTGCTAGAGAGGTGTGACAGATGAACGGGTTGCATATTCGGGTTCATTGGATTTTTTTGAGCAATTTTCATATATAAATTATTTTCATCCGAGTTACGGATTACATATTCTGATTTTTCAAAGTTTTAAATAATTTCTGGAGTTTTAGTCTAATTAGAAATTGTAAGGGCATATTTATACCTTAGTCGTTTTGATGATTGAAGACAATGCTTTTGCGGACTAATCGTGTGCATTGATCATTTCAGATATATCATGTCTAGGCACAAGACGATTTGGTGCCCCTCGAAGACTATTGAAGATGGCGTTTCTCTACGTTTCTTTTTGGTGGATTTGAGTCGTAGGAAAGCCGTACTATTAAGAAGGGTTCTGTGTTGGAAAGGTTTGGGTGGAATCAACACGTACACGTCTATTCCTTTTTTCACCACCCTACCTTTGGCTCTTTGGAGCATCCTCCGTCTCTCCGTGTCTCTGCAAAATGAAGGACTCCTAGTGTTGCTAAACTGGGGCATGCGGTAGTACTGCCCTTTGGAGCGGTAGTACCGTAGGCCCTTGCGGTAGTACTGGCCTCGGGCGCGGTAGCACTGCAGGTGCTCACGGTAGTACCGCTCCATGGACGCGGTAGTACCATGGGCTCTGGCCAGGCTCAACAACATGAGCGGAAGTAGGGGTGGATGTAATTTTTTACATCCGCTCCCTACGTGGTAGTACCTCTCCAGGCTTGTGGTAGTACCGTGTCGGATTTTTGCATAGATCAAAACTCGGCGGAAGTAGTCACGGATGTATTTTTATATGTCTGTGCCTTCCCAGCCTAGACGATTCCTGCCTTGCGGTAGTACCGCAAGGGGGTGCGGTAGTACCGCGCCAACGGTTCTACCGCTCCCTTCCATAGCGCATTAGGACTGGTTCTAGGCCCTGTCGTGCCAGCGGTAGTACGGAGTCCTTCGCGGTAGTACCGCGGGCCAGTGCGGTAGTACCGCTTGTATGGTGCGGTAGTACCGCGTGTCGCAGGGTGAGTTGGTGGATAACGGTTGGATTTGTTCTTTCACTATAAAAGGGGAGTCTTCTTCTCCGAGTTGACTATCTCTTCCATCCCCAAGCTCCATTGTTGCTCTAAGCTCCATTTTCGCCCGATCTCTCTCCCTAGCCAATCAAACTTGTTGATTCTCTAGGGATTGGTTGAGAAGGCTCCGATCTACACTTCCACCGAGAGAAATTTGATTACCCCTTCTAATCCCTTGCGAATCTTGTTACTCTTGGGTGTTTGAGCACCCTAGACGGTTGAGGTCACCGCGAAGCCATATTCCATTGTGGTGAAGCTTCGTGGTGTCATTGGGAGCCTCCAATTAAGTTGTGGAGATTGCCCCAACCTTGTTTGTAAAGGTCCCGTCGCCGCCTTCAAGGGCACCAATAGTGGAATCACGGCATCTCTCATTGTGTGAGGGTATGCGGAGAATACGGTGTCCCTAGTGGCTTCTTGGGGAGCATTGTGCCTCCACACCGCTCCAACGGAAACGTACTTTCCCTAAAAGGAAGGAACTTCGGTAACACATCCCCGTCTTCACCGGCTCCACTCTTGGTTATCTCGTACCTTTACTTGTGCAAGCTTATTTTGTGTTGTATCCTTTGCTTGCTTGTGTGATTGTTGTTGTTGGATCATATAGGTTGCTCACCTAGTTGCATATCTAGACAACCTACTTTGATGCAAAGTTTAAATTGGTAAAGGAAAGCTAAAAATTGTTAGTTGCCTATTCAGCCTTCCCCCCCCACTCTAGTCAACTATATCGATCCTTTCAATTGGTATCAGAGCCTCTCTCTTTATTAAGTACTTTGTCGTCCGAAGAGTATGGTTGACACCATAGACGGTGGGGAGGAGTACTCCGGTGTGAATCCGTTCTCGTCTACAGCCGATGGGGCAACCGCAGTCTCTCGTGAGGAGTTAAATGTGGCTTTGGACACATTGAAAAACTCCATGATGGCCGAGGTCAAAGGCATGTTTAAGAACTTTCTTGATGGTCTCAAATTATCCACCGCACCGTTGGAAGTGGTCGATCCCACTAACAAGGTGACAGATGCTAACTCCGACAAGGGGGAAGCAACTAGTGAGAAAGTTCCTTTGTCTAGTGGTAAAAATGGTAGTGGCATCTTTGCCCATGTGGAACCACCTCCTACTTATGGAAGACCTATTCCCTCCACTCATTTAAACCATGCCGGCCATCCTCCTAAGATTGTGAAAAATGAGGATTTTGATGCTTGGGTATATCGCTTTAAACGTCACTTAAACCATGTTAATACTAACCTTTGGAGAATCATGGAGCAAGGTTTTTATCCTCATGACCCAAGAAACTTCACCCCTAGATAAGCTGTGGATCATCAATTCAACGAGAATTCTCTCTTCATCATCCAAGATGCAATTCCATCCGAAGATCTTGCACATCTCCGACCTTTCACCATGGCCAAGGAAGCATGGCACCATGTTGTTTCCCTTTACAAGGGAAGCGCAAGGATTCAACGCTCCAACTATAAAGTGGTGAAAGATGAAGCCGAGGAGTTTGCAATGAATGAAGATGAAGAACCTCGTGAGCTTTACCGGAGGTTAAGCACTCTCGCGGTCTCACCCCGAGATCATGGGAGCAAGGATACGGATGACAATTGGATCAAGCGCAAGTTCCTCAAGGCCATGATGCCTTATCACAAGGCCATGTCCTCTGTCATCCATCAAAGACCGGACTTCCACACCTTGTCCTCAAGTGAAGTCTTGGATGAGTTTGTGGCAATGAGGATCTTGGACAAGACCGCCGACAATGCGCTGTTGCATTCTCAAAGAGCTAAGAAGGCCAAGGTTAGTGTGGAAGAAGAGGAAGAAGAGGAGAGAAACCCCGAAGATACAAAATATGCTTATCATGAGCACATGGCTCTCGCTTCAAGGCAATTTTGGAGCAAGAAGAACTCAAGGCCTGATGTCTACTACGCAAACTTCTTCTTGTAGACGTTGTTGGGCCTCCAAGTGCAGAGGTTTGTAGGACAGTAGCAAATTTCCCTCAAGTGGATGACCTAAGGTTTATCAATCAGTGGGAGGCGTAGGATGAAGATGGTCTCTCTCAAGCAACCCTGCAACCAAATAACAAAGAGTCTCTTGTGTCCCCAACACACCCAATACAATGGTAAATTGTATAGGTGCACTAGTTCGCGAAAGAGATGGTGATACAAGTGCAATATGGATGGTAGATATAGGTTTTTGTAATCTGAAAATATAAAAACAGCAAGGTAACTAATGATAAAAGTGAGCGTAAACGGTATTGCAATGCTAGGAAACAAGGCCTAGGGTTCATACTTTCACTAGTGCAAGTTTTCTCAACAATAATAACATAATTGGATCATATAACTATCCCTCAACATGCAACAAAGAGTCACTCCAAAGTCACTAATAGCAGAGAACAGACGAAGAGATTATGGTAGGGTACGGAACCACCTCAAAGTTATTCTTTCGGATCGATCTATTCAAGAGTTTGTACTAGAATAACACCTTAAGACACATATCAACCAAAACCCTAATGTCACCTAGATACTCCAATGTCACCTCAAGTATCCATGGGTATGATTATACGATATGCATCACACAATCTCAGATTCATCTATTCAAACAAACACAAAGTACTTCAAAGAGTGCCCCAAAGTATCTACCAGAGAGTCAAGACGAAAACGTGTGCCAACCCCTATGCAGAGGTTCATGGGCGGAACCCGCAAGTTGATCACAAAAACATACATCAAGTGGATCATGTGATATCCAATTATCACCACAGATACGCACGGCAAGACATATATCAAGTGTTCTCAAGTCATTAAAGACTCAATCCGATAAGATTACTTCAAAGGGAAAACTCAATCCATTACAAGAGAGTAGAGGGGAGAAGCAACATAAGATCCAACTATAATAGCAAAGCTCGCGATACATCAAGATCGTGCCAAATCAAGAACACGAGAGAGAGAGAGAGAGAGAGAGAGAGAGAGAGAGAGAGAGAGATAGAGAGAGGGGGGGGGGGAGATTGCCGGGAACTACTCCCTCCTAGTACATACCCTTAGCCCCAAGGGTGAACTACTCCCTCCTCGTCATGGAGATCGCCGGGATGATGAAGATGGCCACCGGTGAGGGTTCCCCCCTCCGGCAGGGTGCCAGAATAGGGCCCCGATTGGTTTTTGGTGGCTACATAGGCTTGCGGCGGCAGCACTCCCGATCTATTTTGTTCCCCGAAGTTATTAGGGTATATGGATATATATAGGTGAAACAAGTACGTCAGGGGAGCCACGAGGGGCCCACGAGGGTGGAGGGCGCGCCTGGGGGGGGGGAGGGCGCGCCCCTACCTCGTGGCTTCCTCGGAGCTTTCCTGGCGTGCACTCCAAGTTTTTCCAGTAGCTTTCCTTCCAAAAATAACTTCTTGAGTTGATTTCATTCCGTTTCGACTCCGTTTGATATACCTTTTCTTCGAAACACTGAAACAAGGGAAAACAGAATCGGCACTTTGGGCTCGGGTCAATAGGTTAGTCCCAAAGATAATATAAAATTGGATAATAAAGCCCATAAACATCCAAGATGGATAATATAATAGCATGAATACTTCATAAATTATAGATACGTTGGAGACGTATCAAGGCCCAACTTCAACAAGAACAACTCAAGTGGCACGAAAAGCAAGCAACGAGTGAGGACTTGCTATAATTGTGGCAATGTGAGTCACTTTGTTTCAGAGTGTCCTTATAATAAGAGGGAAGACAATGGTGGCAAGCTCATCCGAAAAGACAAGGCCAAGTTCTTCCCCAACAAGAGCAACTTCACCAAGAAGACTCCTCCCAAGGGGTTGGTGGCACAACAAGAATACAATGAGGATGACGATGATGACGGTGAGTCGGTTGCCATGGCCTCCGTTTCCATTGCGACAACTCCACGGGTGTCTCTGTTCGACTCACCCAATGAGAACATCACCGCCAAGTGCCTCATGGCTAAAGCCACCAACAAGGTAACCCCCAACATCAAAACTACCATCATTACTAATCCTTCTTTGACGGATTGCATTGATGAAAGTGAGGGGACCAATGTGGAGGAAGATGAATTAGAGTCTTTTATGAGTAAGCTCAGGGGTAAATCCAAGAAGCACTTCGTTGCTCTCTTGGAACAACTTGGCGAAGCCAATGACATGATCGAGTCTCACGAAGATACCATCTATAAGATGGAGGGGCATAGTTGTGACTATGCCGATGATATTTAGGATCTCTCCAATGCTCTTGAGGAAGAGCACGGTCATCGTTTGGCTCTTGAGGAGTCATACAATGAGCACCATTCTAAATTGAAGAAAGATCTTGATCATGCTCTTGTTGTATCTCGTGTGCTAAACTACGAGAAAGCCAAGCTTGGGGTTGATCTTGCTAGACTCAAAGAGGAGTCTGATTTACTTGACAAGGCTCATCTTGAAGCGTGCTCATGCTAGCCTCAAAGAGTCTCATGATCAACTCCAAGTAAATCTAAGTAAGGAGAAAGCCATTTTTCCTCCTATGGTCTTAATTGATAATGCAAATGCTACTAACCCGTGTTGTGAGCATGTGCATCTTGTTGAGAAGAATGCAAAGTTGAAGGAGCAACTTGATAAAGGCCTTGTGTTGTGCATACAAGGTGAGAAGAACCTCAATGACCTTTTGAGCAATCAAAAGGAAGTTGTGGCCAAGGAAGTGATTGGGCTCACACCCAAACCCAAGAACAAGAAGAAGAATGACATGGCCAAACGACCTCCTCCTCTCAAGCAAACCTTTGTGAAAGAGTGAGAGGGCGCTCCTAAGGAGAAGAAGAACAATGTGAAGGGTGGTGGTGTCAAGAAGGGAAATGCCACCCCTTCAAACAAAGTCGGCGACTTTAACCCTTCCTATGTGTTATGTCGTGCTAGTGATGGGCATGTTTATGCTAAATTTGTTGGTTCTCCTTATGAGTACATTGAATGGTCTATTTGGGTTCCTAAGACCCTTGTCACAAACCTCAAAGGACCCATTACAAAATGGGTACCTAAAACCAAGCATTGATCTCTTGTAGGTGTTTGCTTCCAGTGGGGGATCATGGTTGCTCGATAGTGGAGCCACTAATCATATGACCGGAAGCAAGGACTTGGTGGTGGACGTGCACAAGATTCCATCTATGACCACCAAAGTCGAGTGGGGTGACGCCTCATCCTCTAAGGTATTGGGACTTGGCAAGGTTGTCATTTCTCATGATCTCACGATCGAGAAGGTCATGCTTGTTGAGTCCCTTGCATAAAATTTACTTTCTGTTCGTCAACTTGCAATCATGGGCTTTGCCACTTTCTTTGATATTGATACCATGGCCCTCTTGTGGAGCAAGACTCTTAAATTAGCCTTTGTTGGTCATGTCGAGAATGGTCTCTATGTGATTAACTTTTTGGAGCAACCCACTAAGAACGCGACATGCCTAATGGCTAAAGTTGACGTGGGATGGATTTGGCATCGCCGTTTAGCCCATGTCAACATGAGATCTTTGCAAAGTCTTCTCAAGGGGGACCATGTTCGTGGACTAACAAATGTTAGTTTTGCCAAATATCGTGCTTGCAGTGCTTGTATCGAAGGAAAGCTACATGAGAAGGCCCACCCTCTCCCACGACTATCATCTACTCAAAGAGGCCTTTGGAGCTCCTTCACTTGGATCTCTTTGGGCCTCCATCCTTTGATAGTCTTGGGGGTAGGAAGTATTGCTTGGTGATTGTGGATGATTATTCAAGATACAGTTGGGTATACTTCTTCAAGAGGAAGAGTGAGACCCATGAAACCGTCATTGACTTTGCAAATGAAGCCCAACGCCAACACAATGCAAAGATCTTGACAATAAGAAGTGAAAATGGCACCTAGTTCAAGAACTACACCTTGGATGAGTTTCTTAGTGATGAGGGAATCAAGCATCAATATTCCGCACCTTACACCCCTCAACAAAATGGTGTAGCAGAGAGGAAGAACCGGACGTTGATGGATGCGGCAAGGACCATGATGGCGGAGTTCAAGTCTCCATACAACTTTTGGGCCGAAGCCATCAACACCGCATGTCATGCATCCAATCGGCTCTATCTCCGCAAAGGCTTGAACAAGACTCTATATGAGATACTCACGGTAACAAGCCCAACCTCAAGTACTTTCGGGTGTTCGGTGTAAGTGTTTCATTCTCAAGAAAGGTGTTCGTTTGTCTAAATTTGAGGCTAAAGCTCAAGAGGGCATATGTGTTGGTTACGCTACAAACTGTCATAAAGACAGTGTCCTCAATAAGTCCACGGGACTTATTGAGGAGACGTGTAGCGTAGAGTTTGATGAGAATAACGGCTCCCAAGTGGAGCAAAGTGGCACGTGTGATGTAGGTGATGAAATTCCTCCCCAAGCCATAAGAATAATGGGTGTTGGTTTTATCCTACCCATTGAGGAACCCCTTGTGGCCGAAGGAGAAGGACAATGTTCCACTCAAGTGGAACCATCACCAACCCAAGGCCCACATGCTTCAAGAACAAAGTGAAGGCCCTCAACCTCATGAACAAGACCAAGGGCAAGATCAACCTCAAGATGGTGTTGAACCACCAAGTGATGCCCAAGGTCAAGTTCTCTCCTCCGAGCAAATTCAAGATCAAGAGCAAGCTCAAGATCAATAGCAAGCTAAAGATCAAGAACGAGCTCAAGACGACGCTCAAGATGATCAAGTAACCGCTCCTCAACTCACACCTAAGGAGGAATTGGAGCTTCGTGCCGCCAAGATTGCATCCAAGCTCTCTACCAAGGGTCATCTCATGACAAATGTGCTTGGAAGCATACGAAAGGGGGTAAGCACTCATAGAAAAATGGCAAACTATTGTGAACATCAGGCGTTTGTCTCTTGTGTTGAACCCCAAAAGGTCTATCGAAGATCCGGATTGGCTTAATGCCATGCATGAAGAACTCAACAACTTCGAGCACAACAAGGTGTGGAGATTGGTGCCAAGGCCAATGGGGAACCATAATGTCATTGGAACCAAGTGGATATTCAAGAACAAGCAAGATCCTCATGGAGTTATAGTATGCAACAAGGCTCGTTTGGTAGCACAAGGCTACTCCCAAGTCGAGGGTATCGACTACGGTGAAACCTTTGCTCCCGTTGCTCGCCTTGTATCTATTCGTTTATTTATTGCTTATGCTTCTCATCATAATTTCAAATTGCAACAAATGGATGTGAAAATTGCTTTTCTTAATGGTCCTATTAATGAGTTGGTGTATGTCAAAGAACCCCCCGGGTTCGAGGATCCCTATTTCCCCGATCATGTGTACCAACTCGATAAGGCACTCTATGGCCTTAAACAATCCCCACGTGCGTGGTATGACCACCTTACCGAGTTGTTGCAAGATCGTGGGTTTGAAATTCGGAAAATCGACCCCACTCTTTTTACTAAGAAGGTCAAAGGGAGTTGTTTGTGTGCCAACTATATGTTGATGATATTATCTTTGGTTCCCCTAACAAAGCTTTCAATGAGGAATTTGCCGCTCTCATGACCTCAAAGTTCAAGATGTCCATGATGGGAGAGTTGAAGTTCTTTCTCGGGTTCAAAGTCAAGCAAAGAAGAGAAGGGACCTTCATCAACAAAGCCAAATACACTCAAGACATGCTCAAGAGATTCAAGCTAAGTGATGTCAAGCCGGCTTCCACTCCAAAGCCCGTCAAATGCCAACTTGACATAGATCGCAATGGTAAAGCGGTGGATCAAAAGGTATATCGCTCCATGATTGGCTCCTTGCTTTACCTTTGTGCATCTAGACCGGATATCATGTTGAGTTTGGGAATTTGTGCACGGTTTCAAGCCGCACCTAAGGAAAGCCACTTTGTGGCGGTCAAGCGGGTCTTTTGATATTCGGCTCATACCCCAAACTTTGGCTTATGGTACCCAAGAGGAGCAAGCTTCAACCTTGTAGGCTATTCGGACTCCGATTGGGCGGGAGACAAAGTGGATAGGAAGTCAACTTCCGGAGGGTGCCAATTCCTTGGTTGCTCTTTGGTGAGTTGGTCTTCTAAGAAGTAAAGTTGTGTGTCTCTCTCGTCCACCGAAGCGGAGTATGTGGCCGCAGGTAGTTGTTGTGCACAACTTCTATGGATGAGGCAAACTTTAAAGGATTACGATGTCATTTGTGACAAAGTGCCTCTTTGGTGTGACAATGAAAGTGCCATCAAGATTTCTCTCAACCCAAAGGCAACACTTCAAGACGAAGCACATTGAGATTCGGTATCACTTCATCCGGGATCACATTAGGCGAGGGGAGATCGAGCTCAACTATGTCAACGCTCATGATAACCTTGCAGATATCTTCACGAAGCCCTTGGATGAAGCAAGATTTCGCGAGTTAAGGCATGAGCTAAATATCATTGATTCGAGCAATGTGGCTTGAACCCTTGCACACCCCACCATACTCAACTTGTTATCTGGTTTAGGTGTAGGCATGGACATAGGGGGAGTGTTGTTCTCTCAATGAACTCTCCCTGCCCCCATTATGCATAAATTGATCAACTCTTTCACATTAGCCATTTTTTATGGTACTTGTGCTTCAAAGACGAGTTTTGGTCATGGGCCCAAGGATAATTCTTCGGTGCCATACCAATTGACTCAAACATAGGTGGCTCTGGCCACCGCCCTCTCTTTGGAGAGGTTGTGTCGCGTGGTTGGTCCTTGTTGTCTCTTGCCTTTCCTTCTTCGTGCCTAGCTCGTGTTTGAGTTCCTCGTGTGTTAGATCTTGGTGTGTCCGTTCGCTTGAAGGTTGTATTGCAAATATTATTTTCCTTTTTTGAGAAACTTGCATTTTCTTGGGTCTACGGTACTACCGTGGCTTGCCACGGTACTACCGCAGGAGCTGCGCACGGTACTACCGCAACCAGCACGACATTAATTGTTTACTGCCGCTCGATGAGCGGTACTACCGCCATGTGTGCGGTACTACCGCGGTGACCCGTGGTACTTCCGTGCACACGCGACCGCGTGGGGGTTAAGAGCGGGCAGGGGGAGTTCCAACTCCCCCACACCCATTCAACTCCTTTTTCCCACGACGTCTCTCTCTCTTTGTCCTGCCCAAGAACGGCGCCGGAGGACCTCGCCGGATGTCCGTCTCCGGCCGCTCTCCTCACATTCCGACTGGTGGGATCGATCCCTACCTCACCCTCTTGCCATGGAACAAGGCTTCTCCCCAAATCCCTCTCTCTTTGCCTCGATGTCTAGTCTCTAGGTTTTTGGGGAGATGCATGTTGTTCTTGAGATTTTAGGCCAAATCTTTGCAAGAGTAGGGTGTAGGAGAGTAGTAATGCATAGAGATGCTATTTGGTATGTTGCTACTTGGTAGTTTTGATCAACCGTAGTATCGCTTCGTTGTCACGGAGGTTCTCACATCTGTTTTGTATCTGATCTAACCCCAAGCGGTACTACCGCACCTCCCGTGCGGTACTACCGCTCTGACCATTTTCGCCTCCTACGGTACTACCGCTCCTCAAGAGCGGTACTAACGCACAAGGCACGGAAGTAAAATTTTACTTCCGCTCCAGGCGCGATACTACCATGCCATTCCGGCGCGGTACTACCGCGGCTAGAGCAGTAGTAAAATTTAGTTCTGCTCAATGATGCGGTAGCAGTCGAACCTTCCCTGTGGCAACTACCCAATGTCATGTCTACTTGTTTCATTTGTTTTGTTGTGGTCTTTGCATTGATCCTTATCGCTTCTCTTGCGTGTTCTTTTGTTGTGTGTCATAGGTGGTGGCTCCGGTTCCAATGTCCGTCGGTCGAATCTTGTCCGCGACCATCGGCTCGGTTACCGCGCAACCAAGATGAAGCTCCAGAGGGCTCCAATGTCCCCCAACGCAGAACCAAGACCACCGCCATGAAGACCAGGGAGCCATCAATGGGCATGGATGAGATACCACTTGTTGAGTTTGTCACTCGAAGGAGGATCAACCCCTAAGTGAATCCCCGTGCAAACTTCTAAGGGAATGATTTGTTCTGTACCAAGCAGCAAAATCTTATCTATTTGGATTTGATCAAGGCCAAGCAGAACATCTACGTGGACGTGCACTGGATTGATATGGTTCACATGAGGCAGGATAAACACCGGGACTATTTTGGTGAGGCTTTGGACCTGGTGGAGCAGTTTGGCATTGAGGACTTGATCACTTCTCACCTGGACTTTGACCCTGAGATAGTGGCACAATTCTTTGCTTTGGTTCACTTCCATACTGATGAGGAACGGACTATGACATGGATGACCAATGGAAAACAGTTGACAGCTAAGTGGAAGGACTTCATGGATTTGCTACAGGTTCATGATGAGGGGCTCAACACTCTCGTTGGTGTTCGCCCTCATGCCAACGCCGAGTCTGCCAACAAGAACAAGCTTCAGCCCTACTATGTTAAGAAGAAGCTTCCCGGTGGCAAGAAGACGTGGGTGCTGAACTCCTTCGTTGACATCATGCATCGGATCTTCCGAAACTCCCTCTTTCAGCGCATTGGTGAAAAGGACAAGGTGCATGCCTATCTCATGGATATGATGCTCATCTGTGAGGGGGCGCGTCGTGCTCAGATGCAACCACTTGATGTCTCACATATCATGTGGTGTGAGATACAGTTTGCAGTGTTCAACCGTAAGGTCCCAATCTATGGACCCTACTTGTTTCACTTGATCTCGAAGACTTGGGAGAAGCTCTATCCCCAAGATGAGTTTGTCGCCCCCCAATTGGATTCGTCATGATCCCATCAAACTCCGCATCAAGCCTCAGTTGGCTAACACCACTACCAGCGCTGAGGCTGCAGTTGCTCATATGGATGTGGATGAGGATGAGTTTGAGGAGGAGGAAGCGGATGAGGACAGCTCTGCCGGCTACTCGCCTTCATCTTCTGAGCCTTCTTGGGCTAAGAAGCTGAAGAACAAGATGAAGGCTCTGTTCTGCATGCAGGCCAAGGGCCAGTACAGGACCCATGTTGCTTCCAAGGAGAGTCTCCACCGTGACAAGAGGATCTTGAGGACGTTTGGCGAGGAGATACCCAGCGGGTCCGAGAAGCACATCACGCCAGAGGCAGAATGGATGACGAAGCAGGGCTACCAGTGGAATGAATCTAAGGAGGAGCCCATCCCTGCTGCCGAATCCGACGAGGAGCATGACGAGTGATCTGTTCAGCTTGGGCTACCACCTGTGTCGTAGGTGTCCTCTCTTCCTTTCTGGTGTTTCAATGCCAAAGGGGGAGAGAGTGTAGGATTTGCGAGCGTGTCGTGTGTCGTATTTGCTTTGTGTTGCTTTCGTTCTGTTGGACTTCGTTTGCTTTGGTTTGGCTTGTCGTGAGTTGCTTAATTATCATATGGTGTAAGACATATGCACTCTAGATTATCTTGTTGTCTTTATTGCTTAGTAGCCCGTGAGCTTATGCTATCTTGTGCCAGTTCTTTATGATCTTGTTATTATCTTGCATCCAAGCTTAGCATTAGTTATTTTATTGCAAGATATGCCTCGTCTATAAAACATAGGGGGAGTGTTGATCCTAGTATGTGTGTCGTGCAGTCCAAAGCACTTATCTAATATGCACACATCTAGGGGGACCCTATCTATTTTTTATAGATGTTGGGTTTGCCTATGTTTCATTTTATATCCCTATGTGCAAATCCCGTATTGTCATCAATCCAGCAAAAAGGGGGAGATTGTAAGGGCATATTTATCCCTTTGTAGTTTTGGTGATTGATGACAATGCTTTTGCGGATTAATCGTGTGCATTGAGCATTTCAGATATATCATGTCTAGGCACAAGACGATTTGGTGACCCTCGAAGACTATTGAAGACGGCGTTTCTCTACGTTTCTTTTCGGTGGATTTGAGTCATAGGAAAGCCGTACTACTAAGAGGGGGTCCGCGTTGGAATGGTTTAGGTGGAATCAACACGTACACGTCTATTACTTTTTGCACCACCCTACCTTTGGCTCTTTGGAGCATCCTCCGTCTCTCCGTGTCTCTGCAAAATGAAGGACTCCTAGTGTTGCTGAACTAGGGCATGCGGTAGTTCTGCCCTTTAGAGCGGTAGTACCGCAGGCCCTTGCGGTAGTAACGGCCTCGGGCGCGGTAGTACCGGCCTCGGGCCCGGTAGTACCGCATGTGCTCACGGTAGTATGGCTCCATGGACGTGGTTGTACCGTGGGCTCTGGCCAGGCTCAGCAACATGAGCGGAAGTAGGGGCAGATGTAATTTTTACATCTGCGCCCTACGCGATAGTACCGCTCCAGGCTTGCGGTAGTACCGTGTCGGATTTTTGCATAGATCAAAACTCAACGGAAGTTGTCACGGATGTATTTTTATATGTTCGTGCCTTCCCAGCCTAGACGATTCCTGCCTTGCGGTAGTACCGCACCAGCAGTTCTACCGCTCCCTGCCATAGCGCATCGGGACTGGTTCTAGCCCCTGCCATGCCAGCAGTAGTACCGCAGTCCTTCGCGATAGTACCGCAGGCCAGTGCGGTAGTACCACTTGTATGGTGCGATAGTACCGCGTGTCGCAGGATGAGTTGGTGGATAACTGTTGGATTTGTTATTTCACTATAAAAGGGGAGTCTTCTTCTTCGAGTTGACTACCTCTTCCATTCCCAAGCTCCATTGTTGTTCTAAGCTCCATTTTTGCCCGCTATCTCTCCCTAGCCAATCAAACTTGTTGATTCTCTAGGGATTGGTTGAGAAGGCTCCGATCTACACTTCCATCGGGAGAAATTTGGTTCCCCCTTCTAATCCCTTGTGGATCTTGTTACTCTTGGATGTTTGAGCACCCTAGACGGTTGAGGTCACCGCGGAGCCATATTCCATTGTGGTGAAGCTTCGTGGTGTCGTTGGGAGCCTCCAATTAAGTTGTGGAGATTGCTGATAACCCACAAGTATAGGGGATCGCAACAGTTTTCGAGGGTAGAGTATTCAACCCAAATTTATTGATTCGACACAAGGGGAGCCAAAGAATATTCTCAAGTATTAGCAGCTGAGTTGTCAATTCAACCACACTTGGAAACTTAGTATCTGCAGCAAAGTGTTTAGTAGCAAAGTAATATGATAGTGATGGTAACGGTAATAAAAGTAAAGACAACAAAAGTAATGTGTATTTTTGTAGTGATTGTAACAGTAGCAACGGAAAAGTAAATAAGCGAGAACCAGTATATGGAAAGCTCGTAGGCACCGGATTAGTGATGGATAATTATGCCAGATGCGGTTCGTCATGTATGATCATAACATAGGGTGACATGTAACTAGCTCCAATTCATCAATATAATGTAGGCATGTATTCCGTATATAGTCATACGTGCTTATGGAAAAGAACTTGCATGACATCTTTTGTCCTACCCTCCCGTGGCAGCAGGATCCTATTGGAAACTAAGTGATATTAAGGCCTCCTGTCGGTGTCAAAACCGGCGGATCTCGGGTAGGGGGTCCCGAACTGTGCGTCTAGGCGGATGGTAACAGAAGACAAGGGACACGATGTTTTTACCCAGGTTCGGGCCCTCTCGATGGAGGTAATACCCTACTCCTGCTTGATTAATATTGATGATATGGGTAGTACAAGAGTAGATCTACCACGAGATCAAGGAGGCTAAACCCTAGAAGCTAGCCTATGGTATGATTGTTGTTCGTCCTACGGACTAAAAACCTCCGGTTTATATAGACACCGGATAGGTTAGGGTTACACAGAGTCGGTTACAATGGTAGGAGATCTACATATCCGTATCGCCAAGCTTGCCTTCCACGCCAAGGAAAGTCCCATCCAGACACGGGACGAAGTCTTCAATCTTGTATCTTCATAGTCCAGGAGTCCGGCCAACGGTGATAGTTCGGCTATCCGGACACCCCCTAACCCGGGACTCCCTCAGTAGCCCCCGAACCAGGCTTCAATGACGATGAGTCCGGCGCGTTGATTATCTTCGGCATTGCAAGACGGGTTCTTCTCCAAATTCCATATACTTTTCGAATAGTGTCCGGCTTCTGATAAATGTTGCGCTCCTCGGCTTCTACGCCCAACAATGGCCATCTTCCACGTGTTTGAATGAATGCGAACAGCCAGGGTATTTTTATAATTACCCCCCTAGCCGTGCAAATGAGCCGCCTATAAAAGGGGCAAGGATCTAGATCTGAGTCACACCATCCCCCCTTTGCGAGCTTTCATCGGAGCGCCTCTGACCAAAGCCCATTCCATCATGGACGGTGACGCGCTCCTCTTCTTGCGCTCCCAGCCCTCTGCCAGAAATTGGGAGAGATGCTCGATCCGCATAGCGAGCTAGTTATACTCCAAGCCAAGGGATTTCTCCCCCCGGCCTTCATGGTTCCGGTTCGAGCCGGACTTGCCACCTACAAGGGCGGAAAGCAAGCGGAGAGCGTCCCCGATCCCTCTAAAGGAGAGCGGGTATACTTCATCTCTTATCTAGTAAGAGGCCTCGGATTTCCAATCCATCCATTTCTCCGGGGGCTCCTGGAGTTCTACGGCCTCCAGTTGCACCATCTTACTCCTGCCTCCATCTTGCACATCGCGGGCTGTGTGGCCCTTTGCGAACTATTCTTGGGCGTCGAGGCTCATTTCGGGCTATGGAAGAGAATATTCTGCCTAGTACCCCGTTCTCATGAGGGGTCAATATATCAAGTGGGCGGAGCCGAGCTATGGCGCATCGCTGGGACCGGATACCTATCCGGAACCCCAAAGAAGGCGTCCGAAGACTGGCCTTCGGAATGGTTTTACATGGAGGACGTCCCGCTGTCGGATCCTGTTCGGATCGGCCTTCTGGAGTTCAATAATGCTCCTCTGAAGAAGCGCCTAAGCTGGCGCCCTTGGAGCCCCCGGAGAGAAGATGACCAGGATGTCCTTTATTTGATGGGCCGAATAAGGTTACTGGCTCATGCCGGATTGACCATGATAGGAGTCATGGCAATCTGCATTATGAGGGGAGTGCAGCCGCTCCAATACAGGGGCCACCCCATGTGGGACTTCAACGGGGAGGGCGATGCCACCCGCCATGGCCGCAAAGGGCCAGGATCGGTCACCGAACTGGTGAAGATCTTGTCTGCCATGTATAAAGGGAGGAGGAGGATTTCCTCCGTGTCAATCCATCAAGGAGTTCTCTTGAATAATCCTCGGCTGGGTAAGCAAACGCGTCTTTGTGACCTGTCCGATCCATGTTCCCATGGTTAACTATCTCATTTCGTGGTTTACTGTGAACTGCTACCGGATATGGAGAAGATACACAGCCCGCCTCCCACAACCCGAGGATCCGGAACGGTCCCTCGATCCGACCTTCGAAGAGGATCCGGATATAAAGGTGGAGTTGATCGACGGGTATTCCACCAACTTAGCATCGACAATGCTTTGGTTGCCATTACGGTGATTACCGAATACTTCCAGCCTCACAGTGTAAACGAGACCGAGATCCCAAAAACCCTGATAACGACCCATCCATGCTTATTTTTTATCACCGTATACCAATGGTGCTTCGCAGGGGGTAACTTCGAGGCAGTAAGCCGGGCCCGCGGCGACTGGCCAACAAAGGGCAGTGCGGCCCCGCAGGCTAAAAAGAAGTGCAGTCCGGATCGAAACTCCGCCCGCAGCGGTATGGCGTGCCACCATACTCCCGTGATTGATTCCTGGAAGGCGTCTTGGCTGGTGCTCTTTTCAGGAAAAGAGCTCGCCGGACGAGTCGGAGAGGTTGCCAATCGAACCTTCACCGCCAAGCTTCAAAGCCGGGTTCGGAGGTCGAGGCGAAGCACGAGACGTCGTCGGATGCTCCTCCGACAGAGGATGCCGACAGGTTGTCCGCCACCAACTCAGGGTGGAGAGCGCCTTGAATCCACAAAGCGCCACGGGCAGTACTCCGTGACGCATGTTTCTCTCAAGAGGCCTTGAATGCCTTTGATTCGAGAGATGCGCACCTCCGTGCCGCTCAAGATGGTCTAGCCAGAGCCACGGAGCAGTATGTAAAGGACATACGGGTAAAAGATTTGACAGTTATATATGCCAGTAGCCCCCGAGACTTAAAATAGTTAGAATAACTGATTTAAGGATCATTTGTTATCTTGAGGATCTTACGTAAAAGAATACCCGACTGTCCCGGGGCTTGAAGAGTGCAAGGCCCAACTTGAGGCCGCACTAGCCGCCATGAGGAGCCACAGAGACCCCTCTGGTAATATCGCTTTAAAATATAAATAGTTTATGAAGTGCGGCGGGTGTGTAAATCGACAAAAATATTGCAGATGGCGCGGACTAGATCCGGACAAGCAGCAGCTCTTCGCCATGACTAAAGGCGGCGAGAGCGTCTTGTAGGGTGCGGCAGGAGAAAAATAACCTCCAAGACGCCAACATCAAGTTGGGTGAGGAACTAAAAGATGTTCGTGCCCAGTTGTCTAACTCCGTAAAGGAGAATCGGCGGCTTCATCGCGGCATTTTCAGTAAGTGCTTGAGCGAACATTGAAAGAGTTCGGCGAGGAAGGCGACTAACATAAACATGTATGTAGGTTTGCTCACAGGTCGTCCTGAGGAGGAGATGCCCAGTTCTTGGGTGATCTTCTTCCCGAATCGTCGTACCGCATTTAACGAGTCCGGCGGTGATGAAAGGCATCGGCCAGGCCTTGTGGCCATCTATCTCCCTGCCGAAGGCATTGGGAGGAGCCGCGAAGCGGCTTCAAGGAGCACGCGGCGCTTAGGCTATGGAAGATATCGGCCTGCCGTCAAGGCGCCGAGGAGGCTGGGCCATGGTAAAGACGCGGTACACGGTTGTGACCCAAACCACATGGCCGAGGTCGGACCTGTGGGGCCGGATGGGATGGAGATCCCTGTAAGCTTAGTGTACGGCCAAGTAGAGTTGGCCGCCAAGTATTCCCAGCAAGATTGTAAATTAGAGTTGGCGGCATCCGTAAAGGGGTAACGCCTTTCCCCCAAACGGGAAATAAAGCGGCTTAGAGCCGCTACGCATCCCGTCAATT
The DNA here is from genome assembly GCA_021605145.1 of Aegilops bicornis. Lineage (NCBI taxonomy): Eukaryota > Viridiplantae > Streptophyta > Magnoliopsida > Poales > Poaceae > Aegilops > Aegilops bicornis. The sequence goes on along the minus strand of CM038669.1, from coordinate 420,819,837 downwards.
TTTGTATTTGTTTGAGGTCTTTTGGAATATCCAATTGTGATAGAGCTCGGATCTTGGCTGGGTTTGCTTCAATTCCTCTACGGACACAATGAAGCCCGAGAGCTTTCCGGTGGGGCCAAGACGCATTTTTCCGGATTGAGCCTGATGTCATATTTTCAAAGATTGTCGAATGTGAGCCTCAAGTCGTCTACTAGAGTTTCGACGTGCTTGGTTTTGACGACCATGTCATCTACATATGCTTCCATTGTTTTGCCGATCTGGTTTGCAAGACATGTCTGAATCATGCGCTGATATGTTGCGCCGGCGTTTTTGAGCCCAAAGGGCATTGTGTTGAAGCGAGCGGGCCGTATGGAGTGATGAATGCTGTTGCAGCTTTGGTCAGCTCCGCCATCTTGATTTGGTGGTAGCGAGTATGCTGTCGAGGAAGCACAATGAGTCGTGTCCTCTTTGTAAGCGTCAATGATTTGATCAATTCGAGGGAGGAAGGGATCCTTTGGGCAAGCCTTATTAAGGTCCTTGAAATCAACACATAGGCGCCAGGATTTGTCCTTCTTTGGTACCATCACCAGGTTTGCTAGCCAGTCCGGATGTTTTATATCTCTGATGAATCCGGCTTCCAAAAGTTTGGCTAGCTCCTCTCCCATGGCTTGTCTCTTGGGTTCAGAAAAGTGCCGAAGAGCCTGTTTGACTGGCTTGAATCCTTTTAGGATATTTAGGCTGTGCTCGGCCATATGACGTGGGATTACTGGCATGTCTGATGGGTGCCACGCAAAGATGTCCCAATTTTCTTGTACAAATTCTCGTAGTGCGGCGTCTACATCAGGGTTTAATTGTGCCCCAATGGAGGCCGTCTTTGCAGGGTCCATTGAGTGGACTTGGAATTTGACTATTTCATCCGCTGGTTTAAAAGAGGTGGCCTTGGATCTTTTATCAAGTATCACATCGTCCCTGTTCACCGTGGAGCGCATCGCGGAGAGTTCCTTGGCCGCTAGGGCTTCGGATAGTGCCTCGAGGGCTAGTGCGGCTGTCTTGTTTTCGGCGCGGAATGCTATATTTGGATCACTAGCGAGAGTGATCATTCCGTTAGGTCCGGGCATTTTAAGCTTCATGTACCCATAATCGGGTATAGCTTGAAAGATTGTGAATGCCTCTCGTCCTAATAAAGCATGATATCCGCTGTTGAATGGGGCCACTTGAAATGTGACCTCCTCGGACTTGTAATTGTCCACCTGAAGAAGAATCGCCGCATTGCTCCTCTATCACAGCAATATGATGGGTAGCCTGGGGAGAGTTGATTTCTCTGAGATCGGTTTTAGGCACGATCTGGTCGTAGTCTGTGGGTGACTCCTGTATGCGATCTGATCCAAGAGCTTCGTTCTGGAGGAGAGCTCGATCGGATCTAATTGTTCGGCAAGTTCCGAATTGACATGAAGATTGGTTTCGATGACTCGAGAGGTCATCGTCGGTGCGGTGGCCGGACTGGCGGTCATAAGAAAACCACATAGCCGAAGAGTCTGGCCAACGACCAAGACTCCTTTGGCGATAGTATCGTCTTTAAAGACGAGATGAGGCATCCTACGATGGCGGCGACGAGGAACTCTCAATGAAAGCACCAATGTCGGTGTCAAAACCGGCGGATCTCGAGTAGGGGTCGAGCTGTGCGTCTAGGCGGATGGTAACGAGGAGACAAGGGACACGATGTTTTTACCGAGTTCGGGCCCTCTCGATGGAGGTAATACCCTACTCTGCTTGATTAATATTGATGATATGGGTAGTACAAGAGTAGATCTACCATGAGATCAAGGAGGCTAAGCCCTAGAAGCTAGCCTATGGTATGATTGTTGTTCGTCCTACGGACTAAAACCCTCCGGTTTATATAGGCACCGAATAGGTTAGGGTTACACAAAGTCGGTTACAATGGTAGGAGATCTACATATCCGTATCGCCAAGCTTGCCTTCCACGCCAAGGCAAGTCCCATTCGGACACGGGACGAAGTCTTCAATCTTGTATCTTCATAGTCCAAGAGTCCGGCCAATGGTGAGAGTTCGGCTATCCGGACACCCCCTAATCCGGGACTCCCTCACCTCCTTTTAATAGAGAACCGGAACAAAGCATTAGCACATAGTGAATACATGAACTCCTCGAACTATGGTCATCACCGAGAAGTATCCCGATTATTGTCACTTCGGGGTTGTCGGATCATAACACATAATAGGTGACTATAGACTTGCAAGATAGGATCAAGAACACACATATATTCATGAAAACATAATAGGTTCAGATCTGAAATCATGGCTTTTCGGGCACGAGGGAGTCTGGATTAGGGGGTGCGGATTGGCGGACTATAACCTTTGGCCCGACTCCTGGACTATGAAGATACAAGATTGAAGACTTCGTCCTGTGTCCGGATGGGACTTTCCTTGGCGTGGAAGGCAAGCTTGGTGATACGGATATGTGGATCTCCTCCCATTGTAACCGACTCTGCGTAACCCTAACCCTCTCCGGTGTCTATATAAACCGGAGGGTTTTAGTCCGTAGGACGAACAACAATCATACCATAGGCTAGCTTTTCGGGTTTAGCCTCTCTGATCTCGTGGTAGATCTACTCTTATACTACCCATATCATCAATATTAATCAAGCAGGAGTAGGGTTTTACCTCCATCGAGAGGGCCCGAACATGGGTAAAAACATCGTGTCCCTTGTCTCCGATTACCATCCGCCTAGACGCACAGCGATTCGGGACCCCCTACCCGAGATCCGCCGTTTTGACACCAACATTGGTGCTTTCATTGAGAGTTCCTCCGTGTCGTCATCTTTAGGCCCGATGGCTCCTCCGATCATCAACAACGATCCGGTCCAGGGTGAGACTTTTCTCCCCGGACAGATCTTCGTATTCGGCGGCTTTGCACTGCGGGCCAATTAAGCAGCCATCTGGAGCAGATCGAAAGCTACGCCCCTGGCCATCAGGTCAGATTTGGAAGTTTGAACTATACGACCGATGTCCGCGGAGACTTAATCTTTGACGGGTTCGAGCCACAGCCAAGCGCGCCGACACTGTCACGATGGGCATGATCTAGCTCTGCTGCGAGCGGTGCCACGGAGGCAAGCACCGATGTCCGCTCCGACCCTTAGCTCAGAGCCGATCGTGCCAATCAAGGACGGGTGGCTGGACACCGCCTTGGGGTTGCAATCTCTCTGGCGATCGGGCGAACACCATACCTGTCGCTGCGGCTTCGTGACTCCAAGGTGCTGGACTCCTCTCCGGACTCCGAACCTTCCGTGCCCCTGCCAATCGTATCCGATTGGGCACCGATCATGGAGTTCACCGCCGCGGACATCTTTCAGCACTCTCCTTTCGGCGACATTCTGAATTCACTAAAGTCTCTCTCTTTATCAGGAAAGCCCCGGCCGAACTATGGTCGGCAAGGTTGGGACGCGGACGACGAAGAAATTCAAAGCCCACACACTACCCACTTCGTAGCCAATCGCCGATGATTTAACCGACATGCTCGACTTCGACTCGAAGACATCGGCGGTATGGACGCCCGATGCAGGAGGCGACCAAGAACCAGCGCCTCTGAGGCAATCGGAAGGCCACCTCGTCGTATGACATATACATGGTGGACACCCCAAAAGAAGGGAATGGTGATGGAACAACGGAGGATGACCCCTCCAAGAAACAGCCTAAGCGCCGGCGTCACCGGCGCCGCTCTAAATCCTGCCACAGCAAAAACGGCGATGCCGGCACGGGAGATAATAACACCCCGGACAGTGCCGAAGACAATCCCCTCCAGCAGGATTCAGCGCAGGAGGATGGAGAAGCCAGCCCTCATGAGAGAGCGGCGATGAGAGGTAGAGGGCGATAATTACATGCCTCCCTCCGAAGACGAGGCAAGCCTCGGCGGCAGCCAATTTGTCGTGCCTGAGGATTCCGTCGAACAAGAGCGTTTCAAAAACAGGCTTATGGCCACGGCGAGCAGCCTCAAGAAAAAATAGCAACAGCTTAGAGCTGACCAAGACTTGCTAGCCGACAGATGGACTGATGTCCTTGCGGCCAAAGAGTACGAACTCGAAGGCCCCTCCAAGAGCTACCCAAAACGCAGGCTGCTACCCCGATGAGAGGAGGAAGCACCTAGACGTACATCACCAGCGCATGACGCGGCCGACCGGCCACCTCGTGGCCGCGACAGAGAGGCCTCTCGGCCCTCCACTCAAGCAGCACCCCGGCGTCGCTCAGAGAATACCAAGGCTCGGGGAAATGCGCCAGACCTGCGAGATATATTGGAGGACAGGGCAAGGCAAACAAGATCGATCTATGGATCGCGTGGGCGCCCCACGACACGTGACGATAACCGTCATGCCGGATCACGGTAAATCCGGCCGGGCGAACACGATGAACAAAGCTCATTCGAGCTACGTCGTGATATAGCCCAATACAGAGGCGCCACACACCCACTATGCTTCACAGATGAAGTAATGGATCATCAAATCCCCAAGGGTTTCAAACCCGTAAACATCGAATCATACGATGGCACAACAGATCCGGCCGTATGGATCGAGGATTATCTCCTTCATATCCACATGGCCCGCGGCGATGATCTACACGCCATAAAATACCTCTCACTCAAGCTTAAAGGACCAGCTCGACATTGGCTTAACAGCTTGCCAGCAGAATCAATTGGTTGTGGGAGGACCTAGAAGCAGCATTCCTCGACAACTTCTAGGGCACTTATGTGCGACCACCAGACGCCGATGACCTAAGCCACATAATTCAGCAGCCAGAGGAATCGGCCAGACAATTTTGGACACGGTTCCTAACCAAGAAAAATCAAATAGTTGACTGTCCGAACGCAGAGGCCCTTGCAGCCTTCAAGCATAACATCCGTGACGAGTGGCTTGCCCGGCACCTGGGACAGGAAAAGCAGAAATCCAAGGCACCACTCACAACAGTCATGACCCGCTTTTGCTTTGGAGAAGACAGCTGTCTAGCACGAAGTAATAACATTAACAAGAGCCACAGTAATTCGGATACCAAGGACAACATTGGCAGGTCGCGTCGCAACAAGAAAAAGCACCGCGTTAACGCATTTACAATGGACGATCGGCGATTAATGCGGATTCAGAGGCTCTAAACCCGATCAGCGGAAAAAGCCATTCAAAAGAAATACTCCGGGCCCGTCAATTAGGACCGAATACTTTCGATCGCTCGTGCGGATACACGGCACCCCGAAAAACCAGCCAACCACACCAACAGGATTGTTGGGTATTCAAGCAGGCAGGCAAGTTAAACGCCGAAAACAATGACAAGGGGCTGCATAGCGATGACGAGGAGGAGCCCGGCCGCCCGAACAATAGGGGGATGAAGGGCTTCCCCCACAAGTGCGGACGGTGAACATGATATCATAACCCACATACCCAAAAGGGAGCGGAAGCGTGCACTCGAGGGGCGATATGCGTCGGAGCCAGTCGCCCCAAAGTTCAACCCATGGTCCTCCTGCCCGATCACTTTTGATCGAAGGGACCACCCACTAGCATCCGCCATGGCGGATTCGCCGCATTGGTTTTAGACCCAATCATTGACGGATTTCACCTCACTAGAGTCCTTATGGACGCGGCGGCAACTGAACTTGCTTTATCAGGATACAGTCACGAAAAATGGGCATAGATCCCTCAAGGATTAAACCCACAAAGGCGACCTTTAAAGGCGTCATACCAGGTGTAGAGGCCAAGCTATGCGAGGCTTAGTTACACTTGAGGTGGTCTTGGATCCTGGATAATTTCCGAAACGAGGAGTTAATCTTCGACATAGTCCCGTTCCGTAGTGGCTATCACGCACTGCTCGAACAAACCGCATTTGCAAAGTTCAATGTGGTGCCGCACTATGCATACCTCAAGCTCAAGATGCCAGGCCCTCGAGGAGTCATTACGGTCAATGGAAACACCGAGCGCCTTCTCCAAGCGGAGGAGCATATGGCGGCCCTCGCGGCGGAAGTACAAAGAAGCCTCTCAAGGCAATTCTCCAGTCCGGCCATTAAACGTCCGGACACCGTCAAGCGTGCCCGGAGTAACCTACAACAAGACCGCCTGGCACGTTCCGAGCATGCGTAGCAGTGCGGCCCCAACCCCAGCCCTCGCGAAACTGCGAAACCGGTACTACGCGTACATAACTACGCTCTGGAAATACCATGGGCATAGGGGGAGGGGCACGACCACGGCATGCCCAAAATGCGGCTCAACCGCACTAGGGGCTCCCGATTTTGACATTCTTTTTCTTACTTTCAGGACTCCACTCTACGGAAGGCCTGTCCGCAAGATAATCGCCGAACACACGATGCAACAGCCAGGAGGCGTAAAGCTACGTCGAGTGTCCGGTGGTCTCCATAACGAGCAGTATACTTGTTTCACATATCATCCCGCAGCTCGCCTCGAGAGGACATGTTAAATAGTCCCATCTCTTGCTTATCGCACTATTTGTATCGATTACGCTTTTACCGCAGACTTTTGAATAAACAATACATAGCTTTTGTCTATTATTGCATTCCCTTTTAAAAAATGTTCAGTTATGACATTATGCAACCATACACTTTAGTACGGCCAATACACGAGGCTTACGTACCCCAGAATATGGTGTGACAAGTCCGAACACTCTCATGAGTGCGGCACCCCGAACTTATAGCATTATATGCATCGGCTCCGAATCATGTCTTGGGTCAATAGTTGGGTTTGCCCGGCTCCCATGTTTTGGTACCTTACATTCCGTTATATCGGTAAGGTAGCACTGGGAGAACCACTGCGATTGTGCCCCGGTTGAGCTGGGCTAAGCACCTCAGTGGAGAAAGCTAAAACTGACCGTCGTGATAGGGTGAGAGCTGGTCGCTGTTCGAGAGGTTTTTGAGTCCCTAAAGACTTATGCCGCTTAGAGCGAGGAGTCGGCTTTGTCCGGCCTAGGCGTGGATAAGCGCCCGAACTCGGTCTTCGAATACTGGGGCTTCACCAAATTTAAAATTATAAAATTCTATGGCTAAGTGAGAGTGTTCAAGCATTATAGTCCAATTGCCTTGTTCGTTGTGTCGAGGGCCTCCCTCGAAGGACCCAATAATGGGAAAAAGAGCGCTCAAGTTTATCCGAACACCCCAGCACTCGTGGCATGGGGGCAGAAGCCGACGACTCGCCATCTCTCAAATTTAATAAACGGCCGCACAGAAGGTAATATTTTCAATTCAAAAGAGTTGCTTAGTGCATATGAACAAGTTTTCAGCGTATAGGATCACAAATGAGAGTTTACTCAAAAATTACATCTTTGGAGCACTCATCCGCTATACGGCGGGCACCTTTCAGGACGCCCTCATAATACATCTCGGGCTTGCGATGCTCCTTGCCCGGCGGTGGTCCGTCCGTCACAAGCTTCTCAGCGTCCATCTTGCCCCAGTGTACTTTAGCATGGGCAAGGGTCCTACGGGCACCTTCGATGCATACAGAGCGCTTGATGACTTCAAGCCTTGACAGGCATCCACCAGCCGCCTTACCAGCCCAAAGTAGCTCCCAGGCATGGCTTCCCCAGGCCACAGCCGGACTACGAGACCCTTCATGGCCTGTTCGGCCACTTTATGGAGCTCGACCAGCTGCTTGTTGGTCGCTCAAAAACTGCCGGGTGTCGGTCTCGGCATCTTGAGACGAACACCTTCTCCGTCGAGCTTCCCTCCTCGGCTCGGTAGAATGCAGCAGCATCGAACACACTGCGAGGAAGATCTTCGAATGCTCCTGGAGAGCTCCGAACTCGGGTAAGTAACAAGTAATTCACTTTCACGTGCTTGCTTTGCATAAAGAATGCCTTACCCGCCGCTATCTTCTTCATCGCCTCAATTTCCTGGAGGGCTTTTGGGCTTGACCTTGGCAGATTTGGCGCTCTAAAGCGCCGAGGCGAGCTTCGGACTCTCGAGTCTTTGAGTCAAGCTCAAACTCTCGTGTTTTTCCACGAGAGCACAGAGTTCTTGCTGCACCTCCGCCACCGCGCCTCCTACTTTTCTCATTGGTACGCTCCACGGCCGCATTTTCTTGACCTTGGACAGCGCTTTCCTTCGTGGTCGCCACAGGTTGTGGCACTGTAATACTCACGTTGGTCCTGTCATTTTTGCAACCACATCTTTTTATATACATACATAAGGTATTACTTACCTTCCTTGTCCTCGAGCTGCTTCTTGGCAAGGGCAGGCTCGTTCTCGGACCGCTCGAGGCTCGCTTCAATGCATTGACCTCGTGATCGGTCTTGGCAGAGGTCAGCAGCATAGCCTGCATTCCCATATTGACATACTTATGTTAGACTCCTACGTGTATCTTTTTGATCCTCAGTTCGGCTTTTCTTTCCGAACACCAAACTGAACATCAGGGGCTACTGTCTATGCGGTAATATTTGTATACATATCTTAAATACATACCTCAAAGCCTGTTAGAAGGCTGGCACAGGCTTCCGTCAGCCCGCTCTTGGCGAACTGAACCTTCTGGATCACCACACTCATAATAGTGCGGTGCTCCTCGCTGATGAGGGCGCCGTTAAGCACCTCCAGCAGATTATCCGGTGCCTCTGGTTGGACGGAGGTCACCGGCGTCGTAGGCTTGCCCTTCTTAGTAGGGGGCCGCCTGCCGGATGCCGGAACCGTTGAAGGTTCCGGTGCGGTGTCCGGCCCAGGGCCGGACTTAGAGCCCTTCGGGGTTTTATCCCCTTTGCGCCTGGAGTCCGGGAGGTTGCCTTGCGGTGCCTCCAGGACCACCCCCTCTTGTCTTTGACCCTTTTGGGACTCCACCTCAGCATTGTCCGTAGGATGAGGGGAGGTAGCAGTCGGAAGTGAAAGGCTATTCACATCCGATTTAATCCGAGATCCACTCACGGTTGCCGAGCGTCGGGCCGCAGTGATCGTGCATGATTACATTCGGCGTCGGAAGATACCGTGCAATGAGGAACGCCGTGAGTTATTCTGCTATCGGATACTTTACGATTTTTCGGGGCTTGGCCTGGATGGCCCTCCTCTTGTGTCGTCGGCGTTGGTGGAGTAGTCCGGAGGAAGGGTTCTTCCCTTTTTGGACCCTCCGCCCCCACCCCAGTTGGGGCGGCCTTCCTTTTCATTCCTCCCCCCGCCGGTGGGGGAGAGGCTTCTTCTTCCTCCTCCTCGTCTTCAGAGGAGGAGTGCGCCTTGGAGTCATCAGACGATGAATCCGACACCACCGAGTTCCCGTGGCCTTCTTCTCCGGCACCACATAAGGTGTTGGGACCAGCAGCCCCATCAAGCGGGCGTCCGCTGGGTCTTCAGGCAAGGGAGCCGGACAGTCAATCTGTCCGGACGTCTTCTGCCAATCCTGTCAAAGGTAAGGGAGTTTAGATCCCACATAGAATCAAACTATGGAAAACAAGTGTCCCGTAAAGGGCAAAATAGCTTACCGCGTTTGCTTGATGCTGCGCGCTGAATCCGCGATCCTCGGTAGCGGATGCGGGAGCCTCGGCGCCCTTGAACATCACCTTCCAGGCATCTTCGTACGTAGTGTCGAAGAGCCTGCTTAGGGTTTGGTGTTGTGCTGGATCAAACTCCCACAAGCTGAAAGCCCGTTGTTGGCACGGGAGGATCCGGCGGATGAGCATGACCTGGACTATGTTGACGAGCTTGAGCTTCTTGTTCACCAGGTTTTGGACACAGGTTTGGAGTCCGGTCAGCTCTTTCGAATTACCCCACGATAGGCCCGTCTCTTTCCAGGAGGTGAGCCGTGTAGGGAAGCCAGATCGGAATTCGGGGGCCGCTGCCCATTTAGGGTCACGCGGCTCGGTGATATAGAACCACCCCGATTGCCACCCCTTTATGGTCTCCACGAAGGAGCCCTCAAGCCATAGGACGTTGGCCATCTTGCCCACCATGGCACCCCCGCACTCCACTTGGCGGCCGCCCACTACCTTCGGCTTGACATTAAAGGTCTTCAGCCATAAGCCAAAGTGGGGCTGGATGCAGAGGAAGGCCTCACACACGACGATGAACACCGAGATGTTGAGGATGAAGTTCGGGGCCAGATCGTGGAAATCCAGGCCGTAGTAGAACATGAGCCCCCGGACAAATGGTTGAAGTGGAAAGCCTAGTCCGCGGAGGAAGTGGGTGAGGAACACCACCCTCTCATGGGGCCTGGGGGTGGGGATGAGCTGCCCCTTGTCGGGGAGCCGGTGAGCGATGTCATTGGGCAAGTATCCGACCTTCCTCAACTTTTTGATGTGCCCCTCCGTGACGGAGGAGGCCATCCACTTGCCTCCCACTCCGGACATGACTGGAGAAGGTTGAGGCGGGATGTGCGCACTTGAGCGCTGGAGCTTGAGTACGCGAAAATGGATAAGCAAAGGAGGAAGAAGGCGTAGATGGAAAAGGTGGATCTTTATCCCCTTATATGGGCGGACGAAACTATGTGCCCCCACCAGCCTGGTAAAACTCGCTTATCTCCCAAGCACCGTAAATTAATGGCACGGTTGGGTTACCCACGCCCGTATTGATGAGAATCCCGGAAGAAGGGGACATGATCTCTGCTTCAACAAGACGTGCCAAGGAAACTGCCTCGCTAAGTCTTGTTGAGGTGGGACAAGAAAAGCGATTCGAATAAAGGCTTGGCAGTGGTGTGATGTCGCGCTGCGAATACGTCGGAAGGTTGAATTTGTGTAAATATTATTCTCTCTACGGTGGTATGTGGAAATTATTTTGCGAGCGGACACTATCCTTGTGTTCAAAATCTTCTATGAAGTATTCGGAGGGGGAACCCGCCTTGCAATGCCGAAGACAATCTGCGCGCCGGACTCGTCGTCATTGAAGCCTTGTTCAGGGGCTACTGAGGGAGTCCTGGATTAGGGGGTGTCCAGATTGGCCGGACTATAACCTTTGGCCGGACTCCTGGACTATGAAGATACAAGATTGAAGACTTCGTCCAGTGTCCGGATGGGACTTTCCTTGGCGTGGAAGGCAAGCTTGGCGATACGGATATGTGGATCTCCTCCCATTGTAACCGACTCTGTGTAACCCTAACCCTCGCCAGTGTCTATATAAACTGGAGGGTTTTAGTCCGTAGGACGAACAACAATCATACCATATGCTAGCTTTTAGGGTTTAGCCTCTCTGATCTCGTGGTAGATCTACTCTTGTACTACCCATATCATCGATATTAATCAAGCGAGAATGCGGTTTTACCTCCATCGAGAGGGCCCGAACCTGGGTAAAACCATCGTGTCCCTTGACTCCTGTTACCATCCGCCTAGACGCACAGTTCGGGACCCCCTACCCGAGATCCGCCGGTTTTGACACCGATAGGGCCCTAGTGACAAGCATTAAGCATAGCAAAGTCATAGCAACATCAATCTCAGAACAAAGTGGATACTAGGGATCAAACCCTAACAAAACTAACTCGATTACATGATAAATCTCATCCAACCCATCACCGTCCAGCAAGCCTACGATGGAATTACTCACGCACGGCGGTGAGCATCATGAAATTGGTGATGGAGGATGGTTGATGATGACGACAGCGACGAATCCCCCTCTCCGGAGCCTCGAACAGATTCCAGATCAGCCCTCCCGAGAGAGATTAGGGCTTGGCGGCGGCTCTGTATCGTAAAACGCGATGATTTCTTGTCTCTTGGAGGGAAGTGTCCCCGGCAGAACAGCTCCGCCGGAGCCCTAGATTGGTTCCGCCAAGGTTCCGCCTCGTGGCGGCGAAGTCTCGTCCCGAAAGGTTGCTTCTGGTTTTTTTCTCATCGAAAGACTTCATATAGGAGAAGATGGGCATCGGAGAGCCATCAGGGGGCCCATGAGGTAGGGGGGCGCGCCCAAGGGGGGGGCGCCCCCACCCTCGTGAGCAGGGTGTGGGCCCCCTGGCCTTTATCTTTGGCGATGATTTTTCTTTATTTATTTTAAGATATTCCGTGGAGTTTCAGGACTTTTGGAGTTGCACATAATAGGACTCCAATATTTGCTCCTTTTCCAGCCTAGAATTCCAGCTGCCGGCATTCTCCCTCTTCATGTAAACCTTGTAAAATAAGATAGAATAGCCATAAGTATTGTGACATAACGTGAAATAACAGCCCATAATGCGATAAATATCGATATAAAAGCATGATACAAAATGGACGTATCAAGTCCCCCAAGCTTAGACCTCGCTTGTCCTCAAGCGAAAAGCCGATAACAATAAATATTTCCTCATCTTTAGAGGTAGAGGCGTCGATAAAAATAAAATACGGACATGAAAGCATCATGATTGATCTCAAAACAGCAACATATATATATATTTGGTCATATGATTACTTATGTTCAAGTGATGATCTTTTCACAATGCAAAGGTATGAATCAGAAACCTTATTGAGCACCAACAAATTATAACCTCAGTCATTGAAGCAATTGCAATTTATCATAACATCGGAAAGAGTCTATGTCAGAGCTTAAAAGCAAGTCCACATACTCAACTATCACTTAGTCCTTCATAATTGCTAACACTCACGCAATACTTGTGGTTACTGAGTTTTAATCGGACACAGAGAAAGATAGGGGCTTATAGTTTTGCCCCACAACCTTTTACCTCAAGGGTAATGTCAACAATAATAATTCATGCTCCCCTACATCCAATTAGATATGTATATCATGTTCTTTTCAACATGATGGGCTTGCCAAAGGATAAAAAGGGAAAGGTGAAGATCACCGTGACTCTTGCATAAGGTAGAGGATAATAATAAAAGATAGGCCCTTCGCAGAGGGAAGCATAGGTTGCCATGCGATTTTAGGGTTGGATGCACAAAATCTCAATGCGAAAGAACATCACTTTATATTGCCCCTTGTGATATGAACCTTTATTATCAAGTCCGTCGCTTTTATTTCTTCCATATCACAAGATCGTATAAAGCTTATTTCTCCCACACCAATCATTCATACATATTTAGAGCAATTTTTATTGCTTGCACCGATGACAACTTACTTGAAGGATCTTACTCAATCCATGGTAGATATAGTGGACTCTCATGGCTAAACTGGTTTAGGGGTATTTGGAAGCACAAGTAGTATCTCTACTTGGTGCTGAGAATTTGGCTAGCATGAGGGGGAAAGGCAAGCTCAACATGTTAGAGGATCCATGACAACATACTTTATCTCAGATATAAGAAAACATAACTCATCACATTGTCTTCCTTGTCCAACATCAACTCTTTAGCATGTCATATTTCAATGAGTGCTCCCAATCATAAAAGATGTCAATGACAATATATCTATATGTGAAATCTCTCTTTCCTTGTTACTTCCTATTAATTGCAACGATGACCAAAACTATATTTACCAACTCCCAACAACTTTTAATCATCAAACTCTTTCTATGTGAAGTCATTACTCTCAATAAGATCAATATGAACTCTATGTTTCTTTTTATTCTTTTTCGTCTTTCTATTCACCCAAGATCATGGCAAAACAATCAAGCCTTTGACTCAACACTAAAATTTATTATATATATAGCTCGCGGACTTGATTACATAGAGAGATCATAAAGCAAAGCTCAAAACTAGATCATGCCATAAAATTCATTCTACTAGATCAAGATAATACTAATAGGATCGAACTAAGTAAAACGGTAAAGATAGGAGTTGTGATGGTGATACGATACCGGGACACCTCCCCCAAGCTTGGCAGTTGCCAAGGGGAGTGCCCATACCCATGTGATTATATATCCTTCTTTGTTGGTGAAGGTGGAGGTGTGGGATAGTCGCACATCGAGCGTAAGAGGTCCTCCAACTTGTGAATAATGCCCTTGAGTGCAACAATATGCTCCTTCAACAAAATATTTTCACTTGTGAGATCCTTGTTCTGAATAAGAGCTAACTCAATCATCTTGAAAGCTTCGATTTCAGTTGGAGTGAGGAAGTTGTGATCAAGTTGGAGGGTGTCTTCTGCTGCCGGAGCTTGGTCCTCCAAGGCCTCCTTGATCCTCTCATCCTTGTTGATCTCCATGGGTTCTTCCCTCTTCAGCTCTATCTTCATTAGCCAAGCATCTTTGTCATCATTGTCGGAGGAGGGGGACGACATGATGCCTGGCCTTGACAACCCTGACAGAAAACAACTCAAAACAAGAACAGGAGATATTTGCTTAATACGAGAGTCAAAACCTTCGGGAGAATATATAATGAATTTTTACCGACCAAAATACGTATCGTGCAGGAAAATGGAGTCCGGAGGGCACACGAGGTGCTCACGAGGTAGGGGGGCGTGCCCAGGGGGGTAGGGCGCGCCCTCCACCCTCGTGAAGGCCTCGTGTCCTTCCCGGAATGCCACTTATTTTTCTATTTTTCTAAATATTCCAAAATGGAGAAATATTGCCTTAAAAATTGTTTTGGAGTCGGTTTACTTACCTTACCACATACCTATTCCTTTTCGGAGACCTGAAGCAGTGCAGAAAGTGTCCCTTATGTATTCCTCCGGGGTTACGGTTTCAATAATATTGGTTTCAACATTTATGGGATTACCTGATATATAATGTTTGATTCTTTGACCGTTTACCACCTTCGGATTTGTGCCTTCGAAGTTGTTGATTTTTATGCCACCAGAACGATAGACCTCCTCGATAACGTAGGGACCTTCCCATTTAGAGAGAAGTTCTCCTGCAAAAAATCGTAAACGAGAGTTGTATAGCAATACATAATCACCTACGTTAAACTCACACTTTTGTATCCTTTTGTCATGCCATCTTTTATCTTTTTCTTTAAATAACTTGGCATTTTCATAAGCTTCGGTTCTCCATTCATCAAGTGAGCTAATATCAAATAACCACTTCTCACCGGCAAGTTTGAAATCATAGTTGAGCTCTTTAATAGCCCAATATGCCTTATGTTCTAGTTCGAGAGGTAAGTGACATGCTTTTCCATAAACCATTTTATACGGAGACATACCCATAGGATTCTTATATGCAGTTCTATAGGACCATAATGCATCATCAAGTTTTTTGGACCAATTCTTTCTAGACTTATTAACAATCTTTTGCAAAATTAATTTGAGCTCTCTATTACTCAATTCTACTTGACCACTAGACTGTGGGTGATAAGGAGATGCAATTCTATGATTAACGTCATATTTAGCAAGCATTTTACGAAAAACACCATGAATAAAGTGTGAAACACCATCAGTTATTAAATATCTAGGGACTCCAAACCTTGGAAAAACAATTTCCTTAAGCATTTTAATAGAGGTATTGTGATCAGCACTACTAGTTGGAATAGCTTCTACCCACTTAGTAACGTAATCAACGACAACTAAAATATTTGTATATCCATTAGAGGCAGGAAAAGGTCCCATATAATCAAAGCCCCAAACATCAAATGGTTCAATAACAAGTGAATAATTCATAGGCATTTCTTGACGTCTACTAATATTACCAATTCTTTGACATTCATCGCAAGACAAAACAAACTTACGGGCATCTTTGAAGAGAGTGGGCCAATAAAACCCGGATTGCAATACCTTATGTGCAGTTCTATCTCCAGCGTGGTGTCCTCCATAAGCTTCGGAATGACACTTGCGTAGGATCTGTTCCTGTTCATGCTCAGGCACACAACGTCCAATAACACCATCTACTCCTGCTTTATAATTATGTGGGTCATCCCAAAAGTAATGTCGCAAATCATAAAAGAACTTTTTCTTTTGTTGGTATGTGAAGCTAGGTGGTATAAATTTAGCAACAATATAATTAGCATAATCAGCATACCATGGAGTGCTATGAGAAGTGCTTATGACATTTAATTGTTCATCAGGAAAGCTATCATCAATAGGTAGTGGGTCATCAAGAACATTCTCTAACCTAGATAAGTTGTCTTCAACGGGGTTCTCAGCTCCTTTTCTATCAACAATATGCAAATCAAATTCTTGCAGCAAGAGAACCCATCTAATAAGTCTAGGTTTAGCATCTTTCTTTTCCATAAGATATTTAATAGCAGCATGATCAGTGTGAATAGTTACTTTAGAATCAACAATATAGGGTCTGAATGTATCACAAGCAAATACAACTGCTAAAAGTTCCTTTTTCGGCAGTAGCATAATTTCTTTGAGCATTGCCTAGAGTCTTACTAGCATAATGGATAACATTTAATTTCTTATCAACTCTTTGCCCTAGAACAACACCTACAAAGATAATCACTAGCATCACACATAATTTCAAAGGGTAAATTCCAATCAGGTGGTTGAACAACAGGTGCAGAGACTAATGCTTTCTTAAGTATTTCAAATGCTTCTACACAATCATCATCAAAGTCAAATGGTACATATTTTTTGTAATACATTAGTCAGAGGGCGAGAAATTTTTGAGAAGTCCTCAATGAACCTCCTATAAAATCCGGCGTGACCAAGGAAACTTCTTATACCTTTGATGTCCTTGGGATATGGCATCTTTTCAATAGCATCCACCTTGGCTTTATCAACTTCAATACCTCTTTCAGAAACCTTGTGCCCCAAGACAATACCTTCATTAACCATAAAGTGGCACTTTTCCCAATTCAAGACAAGATTAGTTTCTTCACATCTACGCAAAACTTCGATCAAGATTGCTCAAGCAATCATCAAAAGAGGAACCATAGACGGAAAAGTCGTCCATGAAAACCTCACAAATCTTTTCACAAAAGTCGAGAATATAGCCATCATACATCTTTGAAAGGTAGCAGGTGCATTACATACACCAAAAGGCATACGTCTATAAGCAAAAGTACCAAAAGGGCATGTAAAAGTAGTCTTTGATTGATCTTTAGCCGACCCAGGTATTTGAGAGAAACCAGAATAACCATCTAGAAAGCAATAATGTGTATGTTTGCATAATCTTTCTAGCATTTGATCAATAAAAGGTAAGGGGTAATGATCTTTCTTAGTAGCTTTATTTAATTTGCGGAAATCAATTACCATCCTATAACCTGTGATAATTCTTAGCGGGATCAATTCATCTTTATCATTAGGGACAACAGTAATACCTCCCTTCTTAGGGACACAATGGACTGGACTTACCCACTGACTATCAGCAACGGGATAAATTAGACCTGCCTCTAGAAGCTTGAGTATTTCTTTTCTTACCACTTCTTTCATTTTAGGATTCAAACGTCGCTGAGGATCACGAATTGGTTTGGCATCCGCTTCCAAATTTATTTTATGCTGACATAGAGTGGGACCAATGCCCTTAAGATCATCAAGAGTATATCCAATAGCGGCACGGTGCTTCTTCAGAGTTTTCAATAATTGTGACGCCCGGATAATTAGGCTACAGTAATCCCGCGTTAACGATGCCACGTCACCTCGGTTACTGTTGCTAACCTCGTGTTAGTTCGAAACCGATTCAAGTTCACATTCAAAATCAATCAAACAATAAAAGTTTTCAAAATATTAAACTAAAATGTTCGGAGTGTGCAGTTAAATGCCTAGGTGATTATAGTGCAACAAACACCATTTTTGAAAATGTCTAAATATATTAAAATGAAATAAAACAGAAAGTGAAATAAACAAAAGGAAGAGACAAATCTAACTAAAAATAAAAAGAGGACCCCCCCCATTGGCCACGGCCCAGATGGCCCCGAGGCTAACTAGGCAAAAGCCCGGCCGGCCCAACCAACCCCTCACTCCCGATAACCCACCCCACACCCGAAACCCTAGCCCCCGATTCCCCACGCCCCACTCGCCTCCCCCCCAGCGTTCCCCTCCCGATCCAATCCGGATCGGGGCAGAACCCACTCGCCCCACCGCTCGCCCCCTCGCTTCCCCGATCTGGATCGGGAAAAAGCGCCCGCCGCTTCGAACGCCACCGCCCTGCCTCGTCGACGGCCACCTCGCCCAGCGTGCCCGTGGCCGAGGTCTCGTGGGACGCCGCCATCGCCCGATGTCGAGGCCGCCGTTCAGCGCCGCGCCCTCGACCCGTCGCCCGTCGTCGCCGCGCTTCTACCTCGCCGGCGCGCCCGTGCCCGAGGAACCGCCGCCTCCCCGCCGGGGGGCCGTCCCGACATCGCCGGCGTCCTCGACAACGCCGCCGCTCGACCTTGTCGCCACCTCCACCGTCGCCTCGCCTGGACCTCACTGGAGCCGCCTCGCCGGAACGCTCCCTCGCCGGATCTCCTCCCCGTCTCCGTGGTCGTCCCCGTCCTCCTCCACAGCGGTCTCCAGCGAGCCTCGCCGCCCCTCTTCTCGGCTTAGCGTTGGTGAGGCCCGCCTCCCTCCGGTCCCCACACTCACCCGCGCGAACACCAGCGCCTGCCACAGCCTGCTCGTCGCCCCGCCAGCTCCATGACCTCTGCCATGGCGCCTCCCCCAGCTGCCAGCAGCTCCCTCCGGCTCAAGCCGCGCCCCAAGCTGCTGCCCGTGAGCCTCCCCCATCGCCGGTGGCCTCGCCCGCGTCGGCCATCCCGCCACCGTGCCCCCACTTCCCGGCCTCCCGTTAAGCCTCTCGGCCACAGGCGTCGGCGCCTCAGTCACGGCCTCGCTCCCACGCCCAGGCGGAGGCGCGCTTGAGACGCCCAGGCAGGTGCTGCCGTTGACCACCCCGCCCCCGTGACCTAATGCCCTTGCCCGGTGAGCCCCTGTTCTCGGGTTTAAAAAAAGAATTAAAATATATTAAATAAATAAATAAATAATGATTGAAATAATTAAAATATTAATTAGTTAATTAAGTAATTAATTAAGTTAATTAATCTGATTAGATTAACCTAATCATTAATTAAATTACTAATCTGTAATTAAGCTAAGCGAGAGAATGACAGTGGGTCCCACTTTGGACCCACACGTCGGAATTGACCAGTCAATGGTCAATGTTGACCTTGACATCACCACGATGTCATGCTGACGTCGACATTTACTATTCTGGATAATGTTAGATTAAATAATTAATTAAATTCCGAAATTAATAAAATCTTTAGAAAATCATATCTTTTAATCCGTAACTTCGGATTAAAATATTTTCAACATGAAAGTTGCTCGAGCAGCGAGGCGAATCCGGATCGCAGTCCGTTCGTCCTCCACACCCTAACCTATCGAACCCGCAACTTTCCCCTCGGCTCCTCTTGCCCGAAAATCTGAAACACCGGGATATTTTCCCGGATGTTCCCCCCCTTAACCGGTATCACCTCATACCACGTTAGGACACGCCTAGCATCGTTACTTGTCATGTCATGCATCAATATGCATCTGTTTACATGGTATTCATTGTTTCTTCCCCCTCTTCTCTCCGGTGACTACGAGACCGACTGCTTTGCCAAGTTCGACTACGGAGTTGGCGACCCCTCTCTCTTGCCGAGCAACCAGGCAAGCCCCCCTTGATCACCGGATATCGCCTATTCTACTCTATACCGCTTGCATTAGAGTAGTGTAGCATGTTCTTGCTTTCATTTAATCCTATCTTTCTTTGCATAGCTTTGTCCTTGCTACTACTGTTGTTACCTTTACATGCAATCCTATATGCTTAGTATAGGATGGTAGTATTATCATCTGTGGCCCTACATTCTTGTCCGTCTGCCGTGCTATACTATCGGGCCGTGATCACTCGGGAGGTGATCACGGGTATATACTATATACTTTATACATGATACATGTGGAGACTAAAGTCGGAATTCGGCTTGTGGAGCACCATGAGTGATTCACGGATTGGGGCTGAAAGGACCTTTGTCCCGACGGCCCTGGATGGATCTTTGTGGCGGAGCGGCAGGGCAGGTTGAGACCACCTAGGAGAGAGGTGGGCTGGCCTGGTCGGCGTTCATGGATACTTAACACGCTTAACGACATCTTGGTATTTGATCTGAGTTGGCTCACGAGCCTATACGCACTAACCATCTACGTGGGAGTAGTTATGGGTATCCGGTGTCGTGGTATCGGCGAAACGCCCGTGACGACCTTGACAATCGAGTGGCGCGGCGGATTGGAACGTAAGCCTGCTCTTGTATTAAGGGGCTAGTTACGCTTTTCGGCCCGTCACATAGCGTGCAGGTGTGCATTGGGCGATGGGCCCGGACCCTGTCGCTTAGGTTTAGAACCGGCGTCTTGGCCTCTCTGTTGAGCCTAGGTGGGGCTGCGGCGTGTTGATCTTCATGCGGTGGGCATGACCCAGAAAGTGTGTCGGCCAAATGGGATCAAGCGTGTTGGGTAAGTTGGTGCACCCTGCAGTGAAGTTAATCTATTCGAATAGCCGTGATCTTCGGTAACAGGGCGACTTGGAGTTGTACCTTGACCTTATGACAACTAGAACCGGATACTTAATAAAACACACCCTTCCAAGTGCCAGATACAACCGGTGGTCGCTCTCTCTCAGGGATACGAGGAGGGGATCGCCGGTTAGGATTATTGCTATGTGATGTTACTTGGAGGACTTCAACCTACCCTCTTCTACCTGTTGCAAGGCGAAGGTGACCCGGAAGCATAGTCTTCGATAAGACTAGCTATCCCCTCTTATTCGGCATTCTGCAGATTCACCCACCGATATGGCCATGTACGCATATATCAATGCAGAAGTAGTGTAGCTCCTTGCTTGCGAGTACTTTGGATGAGAACTCACGGTTGCATTGTTCCCCCTTTTTACCCCTATATCTACTCGATTGCTGCAACTGCATTTATGGAGCCAGAGCGCACGCCACCGTCGATGGCGACTACTACACCGGAGGTGCCTACTACTACGTGCAGCCCGGCGGCGACCGGGAGTAGTTTAGGAGGATCCCAGGCGGGAGGCTGCGCCTCTTCGATCTGTATCCCGATTTGTGCTAGCCATCTTATGGCA
This sequence comes from Aegilops bicornis, assembly GCA_021605145.1. Lineage (NCBI taxonomy): Eukaryota > Viridiplantae > Streptophyta > Magnoliopsida > Poales > Poaceae > Aegilops > Aegilops bicornis. Next base: position 420,799,069 of record CM038669.1, on the reverse strand, counting down.
ACTTGTTTAACTTATGTCTCAGATTTCGAGATATTGTTACTTACGCTGACCCGTCTATGATCGTGTACTTGTATTAGAGCACTAGTGGCGCCTGTCTTGTATTATGATTCTTGTATGACTTTTTTATGTTTTAGAGTTGTGTTGTGATATCTTCCGTGAGTCCACGATCTTGATCGTACACATTTGCATGCATGATTAGTGTCACGATTAAATCGAGGCGTCTGAGATTGGTATCAGAGCCGACTGCCTGTAGGAATCCCCCTTCCACACTCCTTGGCCGAAGTCAAGTCTAGTCATTGCAAAACTTTTACTAACATGGCTGTGTGCCTTCCGGGCCCGCGTCGCCATTGGGTGGTATTAGGATCTTTTACTCCTCGACCTTTACTCAGGATTCTGAACTCTCTTCTATTCGGGTTAAACGATTTTGCTAAAAACAAAACTAACTTTAGGTTCTCGCAAGTACTTTCTCCCGGAGAGCCCCTCACTTCAGATGATCGCCTGCTACATCAGAAGATTCCGAAGATACTCTCTGATGTTCTCTCGAGACTTTGTGCCCATCACTTTTGCTATTCCTGACCACCGATAAATCCGTATGGATAACTACTTACACTTGCCATTCATACGATCATCCCCCATTGATCTTGTTATTACAAGATATTCCGAAGTTTTCTCTATTGTTAGAAAATACTTTGTGCCTCTTGCCTAGCAGTTCTTTGCCACATGAATACCCCTTCAAATAAATCCTCGCATTTTGTCGAGTATCCGCTCATTCCGATTGTTCATGTGTTTCACATAAGTATTCAAAATACTATTCGATCTTCGAAAATCCTCCGAGCCTTTGGCTCTTGAAATTCTTACTTGCTTGCATTATGGTTAATCCCATAAGTCTCGTAGTCTTATTGACATTCCTTGTCATTATCATTTTGAGTCGATTGACTCAATATGTTTCTGAATACCCGCAATCATCATTGATCCCTATAAATTACCTTTCCGGCTGAGCTGCCATTCTTTTAACTGGAATTGGTCCTCGACCAATCCAATTGTCGTTGATTGTACCCTAAGGCTATTCAACTTATCCATCTCTAATCAGAGCATTGCTTCTGATCCCTTGATTTTGAAATCATAATTCCTTTGCATTTGACAATTGAGTTAGTCAGTTGTTTCTATAATTTGATCTCCTTGCATTCTTCTTCCTCTAGTTGAGTACCGATGCTCACGTCAGATCCCTTGTGGACCACCAGATCCCTTGTTGGATTTTATCTGACAACGCCCTTCTTATTCAATAACCTTGTGAGCCTTTCTTCTGATACATAATGCCTTTGGTAAATTGTATCCTCTGCTTTCTCTACCATGCTCTTCCTTCGAGCTTGAGTTAATTATTTCTAAAGATTCTGGTATATGATTCGTAAGAAACCCCCGATGGGATTGAACCAACGCCTTCCCTCATCGGTGTAAACCCGAAAGATTTCACGAGTCATACTTATCTGGTATTGCACGGGTAAAACTTTCAACAACTAATGTCATCTTGAAATACGAGGGGTGAATGGAAGATTATGCATTGAGGAAGTGGGAGTCGACCTTGAACTTTGTGTTCATGCCCATGGACGCGATGTATATCCTATCATGGAAGCTTCTTGTAATAATAACTATTTCCTTGGTAACTAACGTATGGTATCTGTGAATTGATCCCTTGCAACCGTGGTTCCGACCATGATTGTTCTTCTTTGATTCCATTTCTCGGACAAGTTAAAACAATTGTCTTCTATGGATCAATACACCAGTCCAACCTTTACTTTGATCTTGTGTCGAGTATTACCCCCTGGTATCTCGAGATTATTTTGGAACTGCATAAACTTCCTATGAGCTCTTCATCAAGTACTACCTTCACACTGATTACAATTTTTCATGGGCTCTGAGTTATTAAACACTCAAAGACACCGATAACTGAACCGTGTCCGCACTACGGTTCAACAACTCTTCGATAGCTTCTATAACTACGAGTTTGTACCCGATCACGCCATTCCTAGCCTGTTTGGCTATATCATAGTCGTGACGATTCTAAGCTGTGCTACACGGTCCTTATTCTCGAGCACCAATTTGCGACGATAGCTAAGCTTTACGTCGATTTTCCTCGTCATACCCTTTCTCCTTAAACAACAAGCTTGAGTTCGAGTTTGTGTCAGAATCGTGGTTCCAATAACCTCTTGCTTCATCATTCCTCGACTTGATGTAAATACATTTGATTGATTACATCTGCATGAAATCTCTCGACAAATGTGTCGTGATCATCATCAACCTTATGAGCTCTTCCAGAATTCAATTGAATTCATGATGGGTAATACCATCCTTGCCCCTCGATGATTCCTGTTCTCATCGACCACTTTATTGCCTTCCGTTCAACACAACTTGTTCGTGTTTTGAGTTATACCTTGAGATCCCTACTATCCAGCATTTGTTCTTTCTTACCTTGGAGTATTACCATCTGAGGACTGCTCCACCTCTTAAAGAGTTCTTGGTATAGTGATACTACTCACCATCACCACTCTTTCATGGTCCTCGTGTTGATTCCAACCGGGGTACCAACAAGTGAACGGTCTTTGTTTGGATCCTGCACTTCTAGCAACCCTATTGCTTTGAAGTTAATAGTCGACCGTTCATTCTTAGTCTATTGATTATTGAATCACCATTCCGACATTGGTCGTGCAACCCAACCCGTATTTGGGCGCACTGCTCAACCAATGTTTAATTATGTATGTTTTCCTCGAGCATATCCCATTATATCGTTTAATCGGCGGATGTTATCCCTTATCCACATAATTGTGGAGATCCATCTTTGGATACCTCGTTGAATTATCGTTGAGTCCATCAGCCACCTCATCATCCTCTCCTTGGGTTAATGATGAACTCTTGTTAACGGAAATCACTTCTTAGTTCATTTCCCGAGAATCTTACAGTGTCATCCCGTCAGTTTGTGATGCACCTTTCTTCTCGTGCATCCTGAGCACGAGGTATCTGACACCCATCATATCTGAATCTCCATCAGATATGATGGTTGGAACATATTTTCAAGAGTTATAACATTGGTCCTTTGATGACCCGGTAACATGATGTCATGCCTAGCACCCCCCCCTGGGTGGAGGACCTATTGTTGTAGTATCCTTTTTAGCAAGTTTAGGCATTCTTCCCTGAGGAAATTGTAAGACTTATCCTACAAGTTGTTCCTAATGGATCCTTCCTATATCCAAAGTCTGACCTTTGCTTGAAGACCATGTCAATGCTATCTCGAAGCATGTCTCTGGTACTACTGGTTTTCAACAAGACCTTTTGAAGCCCAATGCTAAATGTTTCCTGCTCAATTATCCAAACACCGATGTGTGGGTAATGTCATGAAAATTCTCTCCCCTACCTAAAGAGTTTTCTACATTATATCCTGTCATGGATATCATGCTCTGCTTATCCTTGGGAAGGATATACCCACGAAAGATGTGTTTAAACACATTTTCCTTTCCATTGTTCATTTAAACATAATAATCACTTTTCCTTTCCATTGGTTTGTTTAAACCTTCTTGTGATCTATATAATATAAGCGGTAATATCCTCGCTTATGTAAACACCTCGGTGTACCATCTTGTCTGGTGTAACCTGTTACTATTGTTGATGACATTCCGGTAGCCACCGATGGACGAGAACTTTGCCTATTGGTCCGCCTCATTCAACGAAAGGTGAATTGGTTCTCTTCGTCCCTCGCCCTTGGTACCGATGTTGTTGTTGCCGACATAAGCGACGGGCTATCCTCCGACATGCCTTACTTACATGATCGTGCAAGACGTCATCACCCTTCTTACTTTTAAACCACATGGTGGGCCCATAACCCACAGTTCTCACAGGATCGAAACGACTCTCCTGCACCCCCTCTTCCCAAGGTTGTTCCTCGCATGTGGCCTCAGATGTAATTCACGGGCCACCGTCCCAAGTGATCTATTTTGGTAGCAGACGCCTAATCTTGAATCTCATTGCTCTGGACCCCTTTCGCATGTTGTTTCGGACATCGAACAATGGCCTATCCGCTTGAAACTTCTCATGTTACCTTCTTACTTTACTCTCGATATTTTCTTAAGTTCAATTCGAGAGTTACTTCCTACCCATTCCACGAGTTATGTACCGGATAGTCAACTTTGGTAAGGCCCGCCCTTCGAGTCTTCCCCCATATCCTTTTCGTAAGTACGATGAAGATCCCGAAGAAAGGATGACGACTTCATCATTTTGACCTGAAGCGGAAGTATGAAGGCATCAATATATTGGATTGACCTCTTCGAGAAGAGCAAGCCAGGATGAGAAGACCCGCTATATTCGTTACCAAACTTTCCCCCTTACTCCCCTCTTAAATCTCGGGACGAGATTTCTTGTAGTGGAGGAGAACTGTGACGCCCGGATAATTAGGCTACAGTAATCCCGCGTTAACGATGCCACGTCACCTAGGTTAATGTTGCTAACCTCGTGTTAGTTCGAAACCGATTCAAATTCAAATTCAAAATCAATCAAACAATAAAAAGTTTTCAAAATATTAAACTAAAATGTTCGAGTGTGCGGTTAAATGCCTAGGTGATTACAAAGGCAACAAACACCATTTTGAAAATGTCTAAATATATTAAAATGAAATAAAACAGAAAGTGAAATAAACAAAAGGAAGAGACAAATCTAACTAAAAATAAAAGAGGACCCCCCATTTGGCCACGGCCAGATGGCCCCGAGCCAACTAGGCAAAACCCACCGGCCGCCCAACCGGCCCCTCACTCCCGATAACCCACCCCACACCCGAAACCCTAGCCCCCGATTCCCCACGCCCACTCGCCCCGCCTCCCCACGGTGTTCCCCTCCCGATCAATCCGGATCGGGGCCGAGACCCCACTCGCCCCACCCGCTCGCCCCCTCGCTTCCCCGATGCGGATCGGGAAAAGCGCCCGCCGCGCTTCGGAAACGCCATCGCGGCCTGCCTCGTCGGCAGCCACCTCACGGCGTGCCCGCTGCCTAAGGTCTCCGTGGACGCCGCCATCGCCCGCGTGCCTCGGCCTCCTCCTCGCCCGTCTTGAGGCCGCCCGTTCAGCGCCCGCGCCCTCGACCCCGTCGCCGCCGTCGCCCGGCGCTTCTACCTCGCCCAGCGCCCGTGCCCGAAAGCAACCGCCGCCTCCCAGCAAGGCCGTCCCGACATCGCCGGCGTCCTCGACAACGCCGCCGCTATACCCCGTCGCCACCTCCACCGTCGCCACCTCCACCGTCGCCTCGCCTGGACCTCACTGGAGCCGCCTCGCCGGAACGCTCCCTCGCCGGATCTCCTCCCCGTCTCCGTGGTCGTCCCCGTCCTCCTCCACACCGGTCTCCAACGAGCCTCGCCGCCCCCTCTTCTCGGCAACGTTGGTGAGGCCCCGCCTCCCTCCGCTCCCCTGCTCACCGCGCCGAACACCCGCGCCCTGCCACGCTGCTGTCGCCCGCCTTGGCCTCCCGCGGCCTCTGCCGTGGCGCCTCCCCCAGCTGCCAGCTCCCTCGGCTCCGACCGCCCCCATCTGCTGCCCGTGGCCTCCCGTCGCCGGTGGCCTCGCCGCGTCGGCCATCCCCGACCACCGTCTTCACTTCCCGGCCTCCCGTTAAGCCTCACTCGCCTGGCGTCGGCCTCGCCAGTCACGGCCTCGCTCACGCTCGGGCAGGGGCCTTGGCCGCCGGCCGGCGACAGTGCTGCTGACCGCCCGCCCGTGCCTAATGCCCTTGCCAGAGCCCCTGTTGCCCTGGTTTAAAAAAAAGAATTAATAAAATATATTAAATAAATAAATAAATAATGATTGAAATAATTAAAATATTAATTAGTTAATTAAGTAATTAATTAAGTTAATTAATCCTGGTTAGATTAACCTAATCATTAATTAAATTACTAATCTGTAATTAAGCTAAACAGAGAATGACAGGTGGGTCCCACTGGACCCACACGTCGATTGACCAGTCAATGGTCAACGTTGACTCTTGACATCACCACGATGTCATGCCGACGTCAAGATTTACTATTCTCGATAATGTTGGATTAAATAATTAATTAAATTCCGTAAATTAATAAAATCTTTAGAAAATCATATCTTTTAATCCGTAACTCGGATTAAAATATTTTCAACATGAAAGTTTCTCGAGCAGAGACGAATCCGGATCGCAGTCCGTTCGTCCGCCACACCCCCCTAACCTATCGAACCCGCAACTTTCCCCCTCCGGCTCCTCTGCCCGAAAACACGAAACACCGGGGATATTTTCCCGGATGTTCCCCCCCCCTTAACCGGTATCACCTCATACCACGTTAGGACACACCTAGCATCGTTACTTGTCATGTCATGCATCAATATGCATCTGTTTACATGGTATTCATTGTTTCTTCCCCCTCTTCTCTCCGGTAGACTACGAGACCGACGCTGCTGCTGCCCAGTTCGACTACGGAGTTGATGACCCCTCTCTCTTGCCAGAGCAACCAGGCAAGCCCCCCCTTTGATCACCAGATATCGCCTATTCTACTCTATACTGCTTGCATTAGAGTAGTGTAGCATGTTACTGCTTTCATTTAATCCTATACTGCTGCATAGCCTGTCCTTGCTACTACTGTTGTTACCTTTACATGCAATCCTATATGCTTAGTATAGGATGCTAGTATTATCATCTGTGGCCCTACATTCTTGTCCGTCTGCCGTGCTATACTATCGGGCCGTGATCACTCGGGAGGTGATCACGGGTATATACTATATACTTTATACATGATACATGTGGAGACTAAAGTCGGGTCGGCTTGTGGAGCACCCGTGAGTGATTCACGGATTGGGGGCTGAAAGGACCTTTGTCCCGACGGCCCTCTGGATGGATCTTTGTGGCGGAGCGACAGGGCAGGTTGAGACCACCTAGGAGAGAGGTGGGCCTGGCCCTGGTCGGCGTTCGCGGATACTTAACACGCTTAACGACATCTTGGTATTTGATCTGAGTTGGCTACGAGCCTATACGCACTAACCATCTACGTGGGAGTAGTTATGGGTATCCCGGTGTCGTGGTATCAGCCGAAGCACTTCGTGACGCCAGCAACTGAGTGGCGCGCGCCGGATTGGAACGTAAGCCTGCTCTTGTATTAAGGGGCTAGTTACGCTTTGACGCGTCGTCACATAACATGCAGTGTGCATTGGGCGATGGGCCCAGGACCCACTGTGCGCTTAGGTTTAGACCCGGCGTCTTTGGCCTCTCTGTTGAGCCTAGGTGGGCTGCGGCGTGTTGATCTTCAGCGGCGGGCATGACCCGGAAAGTGTGTCCGCCAAATGGGATCAAGCGTGTTGGGTAAGTTGGTGCACCCCTGCAGGGAAGTTAATCTATTCGAATAGCCGTGATCTTCGGTAACAGGGCGACTTGGAGTTGTACCTTGACCTTATGACAACTAGAACCGGATACTTAATAAAACACACCCTTCCAAGTGCCAGATACAACCGGTGGTCGCTCTCTCTCAGGGATACGAGGAGGGGATCGCCGGGTAGGATTATTGCTATGAGATGTTACTTGGAGGACTTCAACCTACCCTCTTCTACCTGTTGCAAGACAAAGGTGACCAGAAGCGTAGTCTTCGATAAGACTAGCTATCCCCCTCTTATTCTGGCATTCTGTAGTTCAGTCCATTGATATGGCCTTTTACACATATATCCATGCATATGTAGTGTAGCTCCTTGCTTGCGAGTACTTTGGATGAGTACTCACGGTTGCCTTGTTCCCCCTTTTCCCCTATCTCTACTCGATTGTCGCAACTGCACGATGGAGCCCAGGAGCCGACGCCACCGTTGATGACGACTACTACACCGGAGGTGCCTACTACTACGCAGGCAGCCCGGCTACGACCTGTGAGTAGTTTAGGAGGATCCCAGTGTGAGGCATGTGCCTCTTTCGATCTGTATCCCAGTTTGTGCTAGCCATCTTATGGCAACTTGTTTAACTTATGTCCGTACTCGAGATATTGTTGCTTACGCTGACTTCGTCTATGATCGAGCACTTGTATTCGAGCCCTCGAGGCCCTGGCTTGTATTATGATGCTTGTATGACTTATTTATGTTTTATAGTTGTGTTGTGATATCTTCCCGTGAGTCCCTGATCTTGATCGTACACATTTGTGTGCATGATTAGTGTAAGATTAAATCGGGGGCATCACAAGTTGGTATCAGAGCCGACTGCCTGTAGGAATCCCCCTTCCACACTCCTTGGCCGAAGTCGAGTCTAGTCATTGCAAAACTTTTACTAACATGGCTGTGTGCCTTACGGGCCCACGCCGCCATTGGGTGGTATTAGGATCTTTTACTCCTCGACCTTTACTCTGGGATTCTGAACTCTCTTCTATTCGGGTTAAACGATTTTGCTAAAAACAAAACTAACTTTAGGTTCTCGCAAGTACTTTCTCCCGGAAAGCCCCTCACTTCAGATGATCGCCGCTACATCGGAAGATTCCGAAGATACTCTCGATGTTCTCTCGAGACTTTGTGCCCATCACTTTTGCTATTCGACCACCGATAAATCCGTATGGATAACTACTTACACTTGCCATTCATACGATCATCCCCATTGATCTTGTTATTACAAGATACCCGAAGTTTTCTCAATTGTTCCGAAAATACTTTGTGCCTACTGCCTAGCAGTTCTTTGCCACATGAATACCCCTTCAAATAAATCCTCGCATTTGTCGAGTATCCGCTCATCCCCAGTTGTTCATGTGTTTCACATAAGTCTTCAAAATACTATTCGATCTTCCGAAAATCCTCTGGAGCCTTTGGCTCTTGAAATTCTTACTTGCTTGCATTATGGTTAATCCCATAAGTCTCGTAGTCTTATTGACATTCCTTGTCATTATCATTTTGAGTCTGTTGACTCAATATGTTTGCGAATACCCGCAATCATCATTGATCCCTATAAATTACCTTTCCGGCTGAGCTGCCATTCTTTTAACTGGAATTGGTCCTCGACCAATCCAATTGTCGTTGATTGTACCCTAAGAATTGTAACTCTTGAGAGCTCACGATTGGGGCATGAATATAACATTGATTTAAGCCTCCCCCAAGCTTGAGCGACGCTTTCTCCTTCGCTAGGCCAAAAATTATATATATAATTGCGAACACGATGAACAAGATGCATAGGGTAATACTTTTGATGAAATTCCAATTTCAATCTTTTATAGTTCCATGATCTCGTATCATCACATAGCCTATACCATGTCAATGCGTCTTCCTTCAAAGATAAAGGTAAGACCTTCTTCTTAACAACATCATCGGGTATACCTGCAAGCTTAAATAATCCACAAACTTCATCCACATAGAGTAGATGTTCATCAGGATGCTTTGTTCCATCTCTGTAAAAGTATTAGCGCCAGCTTTTTCCATCCTACCCGAAGGAGCTTCAAAAGGAGTTTCATTTTCAATAGGTTCAGTAGGTTGAGGAGCAAATCTTTGCTCTACTGGATGGGGTGAAGATACCCCGAACAAGCCCCTCAGAGAATTACTTTCCGTAGTAACAAGTGACAGAAAATTTCAGCACACTATATAATTTTTTCCTTACCAAATTCCACTTACCAAAAGCGCTACACTCCCCGGCAACGGCGCCAAAAAAAGGTCTTGATAACCCACAAGTATAGGGGATCGCAACAGTTTTCGAGGGTAGAGTATTCAACCCAAATTTATTGGTTCGACACAAGGGGAGCCAAAGAATATTCTCAAGTATTAGCAGCTGAGTTGTCAATTCAACCACACCTGGAAACTTAGTATCTGCAGCAAAGTGTTTAGTAGCAAAGTAATATGATAGTGGTGGTAACGGTAACAAAAGTAAAGACAACAAAAGTAATGTTTTTGGTATTTTTGTAGTGATTGTAACAGTAGCAACGGAAAACTAAATAAGTGAGAACTAGTATATGGAAAGCTCGTAGGCACCGGATTAGTGATGGATAATTATGCCGGATGCGGTTCGTCATGTAACAGTCATAACATAGGGTGACACAGAACTAGCTCCAATTCATCAATATAGTGTAGGCATGTATTCCGTATATAGTCATACGTGCTTATGGAAAAGAACTTGCATGACATCTTTTGTCCTACCCTCCCGTGGCAGCGGGGTCCTATTGGAAACTAAGGGATATTAAGGCCTCCTGTTAATAGAGAACCTGAACAAAGTATTAGCACATAGTGAATACATGAGCTCCTCAAACTATGGTCATCACCGAGAAGTATCCCGATTATTGTCACTTCGGGGTTGTCGGATCATAACACATAATAGGTGACTATAGACTTGCAAGATAGGATCAAGAACACACATATATTCATGAAAACATAATAGGTTCAGATCTGAAATCATGGCACTCGGGCCCTAGTGACAAGCATTAAGCATAGCAAAGTCATAGCAAAATCAACCTCAGAACATAGTGGATACTAGGGATCAAACCCTAACAAAACTAACTCGATTACATGATAAATATCATCCAACCTATCACCGTCCAGCAAGCCTACGATGGAATTACTCACGCACGGCGGTGAGCATCATGAAATTGGTGATGGAGGATGGTTGATGATGACGACGGCGACGAATCCCCCTCTCCGGAGCCCCGAACGGATTCCAGATCAGCCCGCCCTAGAGAGATTAGGGCTTGGCGGCGGCTCCGTATCGTAAAACACGATGATTTCTTCTCTCTTGGAGGGAGGTGTCCCTGGCAGAACAGCTCCGCCGGAGCCCTAGATTGGTTCCGCCAAGGTTCCGCCTCGTGGCGGCGGAGTCTCGTCCCGAAAGTTTGCTTCTGGTTTTTTTCTCATCGAAAGACTTCATATAGGAGAAGATGGGCATCGGAGAGCCACCAGGGGGGCCAAGAGGTAGGGGGGCGCGCCCGGCGCCCCACCCTCGTGAGCGGTGTGGGCCCCTGGCCTTCATCTTTGGCGGCGATTTTTCTTTATTTATTTTAAGATATTCCGTGGAGTTTCAGGACTTTTGGAGTTGCACAAAATAGGTCTCCAATATTTGCTCCTTTTCCAGCCCGAATTCGGTATCGGCATTCTCCCTCTTCATGTAAACCTTGTAAAATAAGAGAGAATAGCCATAAGTATTGTGACATAACGTGAAATAACAGCCCATAATGTGATAAATGTCGATATAAAAGCATGATGCAAAATGGACGTATCAATTGCCCCAACCTTGTTTGTAAAGGTCCGGTCGCCGCCTTGATGTCTACTACGCAACCTTCTTGTAGACGTTGTTGGCCTTCAAGTGCAGAGGTTTGTAGGACAGTAGCAAGTTTCCCTCAAGTGGATGACCTAAGGTTTATCAATCCCTGGGAGGCGTAGGATGAAGATGGTCTCTCTCAAACAACCCTGCAACCAAATAACAAAGAGTCTCTTGTGTCCCCAACACACCCAATACGATCGTAAATTGTATAGGTTCACTAGTTCGGCGAAGAGATTGTGATACAAGTGCAATATGGATAGTATATATAGGTTTTTGTAATCTGAAAATATAAAAACAGCAAGGTAGCAAGTGATAAAAGTGAGCACGAACAGTATTGCAATGCTAGGAAACAAGGCCTAGGGTTCATAGTTTCACTAGTGCAAGTTCTCTCAACAATAATAACATAATTGGATCATATAACTATCCCTCAACATGCAACAAAGAGTCCCTCCAAAGTCACTAATAGCGGAGAACAAACGAAGAGATTATGGTATGCTATCATCATAAAAAATTTGCATATCAAAACTTGGGAGACTAAAAATATCATCTTCATTAAACATAGCATCTCCAAGCTTGGGACAAACATTAATTGCAGCAAATATATTCTCAAACATGTCATTCTCATCAAACATAGCATCCCCAAGCTTGGGCCTTTTCATATCATAAGCATAATCACTCTCATCATTAATAGTATGGATAGCACCAATAGTATAGCAATTATCATGATCATAATGAGTAATAGGAGCAACATCATTAGGGAGGGATACCTTTTCACCTTTGCTTCTCCATCTTTTCTTTTTATTCTTCACATTATGTGTGGGTTTAACCCTTTTTTTGAGCTCCTTATTGATGGGCTTGGTTGGATAGAAGGCTCCTCCTCGTTACCTGATTCATCATAAGAAATATAGCAGGATATTGGGAAGTCTCTTCCCTTTCATTAGTATTCTCTCCATCCTCTATTTGTTTTCTTTTCTTTATGTAACTGGCAATATAAGGATTTTCAATGCAATTCACCGCACAATACTGTTGGGGAACGCAGTAATTTCAAAAAAATTTCTACGCACACACAGGACCATGGTGATGGCATAGCAACGAGAGGGGAGAGTGTTGTCTACGCACTCGTGAGACCGTGGCGGAAGCGATCACAACGTAGAGGAAGTAGTCGTACTTTCTCCTCGCGATCCTGCCGATCCCAGCGCCGTTACTCCGGCACCTCCGAGTCGATGATGACGTAGAGGAAGTAGTCGACGTTCTCCTCCACGATCCAGCCGATCACTGGCGCCCGTTACTCCGGCGCCTCGAGTTCTTGGCACACGTTCAGCTCGATGGCGCTCCGCTGAGCTTCGATCCAGCAAAGCTCCGGAGGGGAGTTCCGTCGGACCTGACGGCGTGGTGGCGATCTTGATGTTTCACCGTCGCAGGCTTCGCCCAAGCACCGCTTCTGATATGACCGAGGTGGAATATGGTGGAGGGGCACCGCACACACGGCTGAGAACGATCTCAAGGATCAACTTGTGTGTTCTAGGGTGCCCCCTCCCCGTATATAAAGGAGGGAGGGAGGAGGTGGCGGTCCAAGGGGGCGCACCATAGGAGGGGAAACCTACTCCAAGTAGGTTTCCTCTCTTTCCTTATCTTATTTGGAGGGGAAGGAAGGAGTACTAGTATTAGGAATAAGTACTAGTAGTAGGAATAGGAAGAGGGGAAGGAGAAAGGAAAGGGGGCCGCCCCTCCCCAATTCGGATTGGGCTTGGGGCGCGCCTCCCTTGTTCCTTCTCCTTCCTCCTACATGGGCCCAATAAGGCCCATATACCTCCCGGGGTTCCGGTAACCTCCCGAGCTCCAAACTTCTCCGAACCTTTCCGGTGTCCAAATATATCCGTCCAATATATTAATCTTTATGTCTCGACCATTTCGAGACTCCTCGTCATGTCCGTGATCATATCCGGGACTCCGAACAACCTTCGGTACATCAAAATACACAAACTCATAATATATCCGTCATCGAAACCTTAAGCGTGCGGACCCTACGGTTCGAGAACAATGTAGACATGACCGAGACATATCTCCGGTCAATAACCAATAGCGGGACCTGGATGCCCATATTGGTTCCTACATAATTTACGAAGATCTTTATCGATCAGACCGCATAACAACATACGTTGTTCCCTTTGTCATCGGTATGTTACTTGCCCGAGATTCGATCGTCGGTATCCAATACCTAGTTCAATCTCGTTACCGGCAAGTCTCTTTACTCGTTCCGTAATACATCATCTCGCAACTAACTTATTAGTTGTAATGCTTGCAAGGCTTATCTGATGTGTATTACCGAGAAGGCCCAGAGATACCTCTCCAGGCAATCGGAGTGACAAAACCTAATCTCGAAATCGCCAACCCAACATGTACCTTTGGAGACACTGTAGTACTCCTTTATAATCACCCGATTACGTTGTGACGTTTGGTAGTACCAAAGTGTTCCTCCGTAAACGGGAGTTGCATAATCTCATAGTTATAGGAACATGTATAAGTCATGAAGAAAGCAATAGCAACATACTAAACGATCAAGTGCTAGGCTAACGGAATGGGTCATGTCAATCAGATCATTCTCCTAATGATGTGATCCCGTTAATCAAATGACAACTCATGTCTATGGTTAGGAAACATAACCATCTTCGATTAACGAGCTAGTCAAGTAGAGGCATACTAGTGACACTCTGTTTGTCTATGTATTCACACATGTATTATGTTTCCGGTTAATACAATTCTAGCATGAATAATAAACATTTATCATGAAATAAGGAAATAAATAATAACTTTATTATTGCCTCAAGGGCATATTTCCTTCAGTCTCCCACTTGCACTAGAGTCAATAATCTAGTTCACATCATCATGTGATTCAACACTAATATTCACATCCGTATGTGATTAACACCCATAGTTCACATCGTCATGTGACCAACACCCAAAGGGTTTACTAGAGTCAATAATCTAGTTCACATCGCTATGTGATTAACACCCAAAGAGTACTAAGGGATGATCATGTTTTGCTCGTGAGAGAAGCTTAGTCAACGGGTCTGTCACATTCAGAGCCGTATGTATTTTGCAAATATTCTATGTCTACAATGCTCGCACGGGCTACTCTAGCTAATTGCTCCCACTTATAATATGTATCCAGATTGAGACTTAGAGTCATCTCGGATCAGTGTAAAAAGCTTGCATCGATGTAACTCTTTACGACGAGCTCTTTTATCACCTCCATAATCGAGAAATATTTCCTTAGTCCTCACTAAGGATGTTCTTGACCAATGTCCAAAGGATCTACTCCTAGATCACTATTGTACTCCTTGCAAAATTCAGAGCAAGGTATACAATAGGTCCAGTACATAGCATAGCATACTTTATAGAACCTATGACCGAGGCATAGGGAATGACTTTCATTCTCTTTTCTATTTTCTGCTTTGTGGTCGGGATTTGAGTCTTACTCAATTTCACACCTTTGCAACACAGGCAAGAACTTTTCTTTGACTGTTCCATTTTGAACTACTTCAAAATCTTGACAAGGTATGTTCTTATTGAAAAAACTCATCAAGCGTTTTTTGATCTATCTCAATAGATCTTGATGCTCAATTTGTCCGCAGCTTCACCGAGGTCCTTCTTTGAAAAACTCCTTTCAAATACTCCTTTATGCTTTGCAGAATAATTCTACATTATTTCCGATCAACAATATGTCATTCACATATACTTATCGAAATCTTTGTAGTGCTCCCACTCACTTTCTTGTAAATACAGGCTTTTCCAAAAGTCTGCATAAAACCATATGCTTTGATCACACTATCAAAGTGTTTATTCCAACTCCGAGATGCTTGCACCAGTCCATAGATGGATCATTTGGAGCTTGCACATTTTGTTAGCTCCTTTAGGATTGACAAAACCTTACGGTTGCATCATATACAACTCTTCTTTAATAAAACCATTAAAGAATGTAGTTTCGACATCCATTTGCCAGATTTCATAAAATGTGGCAATTGCTAACATGATTCGACAGACTTTAAGCATCGCTACTGCTTGAGAAAATCTCATTGTAGTCAACACCTTGAACTTGTCGAAAACCTTTCTGCGACAAGTCGAGCTTTGTAGATAGTAATACTACTATCAGCATTTGTCTTCCTCTTGAAGATCCATTTATATAATATGGCTTGCCGATCATCGGGCAACTCCATCAAAGTCCACACTTTGTTCTCATAGATGGATCCCATCTCGCATTTCATGGTCTCAAACCATTTCGCGGAATCTGGGCTCATCATCGCTTCCTCATAGTTCGTAGGTTCATCATGGTCTAGTAACATGACTTCCGAATAGGATTACCGTACCACTCACAGTGCGGACTGTACTGGAAGACCTACAAGGTTTTGTAGTAACTTGATCTGAAGTTTCATGATCATCATCATTAGCTTCCTCACTAATTGGTGTAGGAATCACTTTGGAACTGATTTACGTGATGAACTACTTTCCAATTCGGGAGAAGGTACAAATTACCTTATCAAGCTCTTACTTTCCTCCCACTCACTTCTTTCGAGAGAAACTTCTTCTCTAGAAAGGATCCACCTTAGCAACGAAAAAACTTGCCTTCGGATCTGTGATAGAAGGTGTACCCAATAGTTACCTTTGGGTATTCTATGAAGACGCACTTCTCCGATTTGGGTTTGAGCTTATCGGTGAAAACTTTTTCACATAAGCATCACAACTCCAAACTTTTAAGAAATGACAGCTTAGGTTTCTTTGTTAAACCATAGTTCATACGGTGTCATCTCAACGGATTTAGATGGTGCTCTATAAAACGATAATGCAACTCTCACTAAAGCATAACCCCAAAAAGATAGTTGTAAATCGGTAAGATACAACATAGATAGCACCATATCCAAAAAAGTGTGGTTACGACGTTCGGACACACCATTATGCTGTGGTGTTCGGTGGCGTGAGTAGTGAAATTATTTCACATTGTTTTAATCAAGGCCAAACTTCGTAACTCAAATATTTTTCCTCTGCGATCATATCGTAGAAACTTTTATTTTCTTGTTACGATGATTCTTCACTTCACTCTGAAATTCTATGAACTTTTCAAATGTTTCGCACTTGTGTTTCATCAAGTAGATATACCCATATCTGCTTAAATCATATTGTGAAGGTCAGAAAATAACTATACTTGCCACGAGCATCAACACTCATTGGATCGCATACATCGGTATGTATTATATCCAATAAGTTAGTAGATTGTACCATTGTTCCGAGAACGGAGTTTTAGTCATCTTGCCCAAAAGGCACGGTTCGCAAGCATCAAATGATTCATAATCAAGTGATTCCAAAAATCCATCGGCATGGAGTTTCTTCAAGCGCTTTACACCAATATGACCTAAACGGCAAGTGCCACAAATAAGTTGCACTATCATTATTAACTTTGCATCTTTTGGTTTCAATATTTTGAATATGTGTATCACTATGATCGAGATCCAATGAACCATTTTCATTGGGTGTGTAACCATATAAGGTTTTATTCATGTAAGCAGAACAACAATTTATTCTCTTACTTAAATGAATAACCGTATTGCAATAAACATGATCAAATCATATTTATGCTCAACACCAAATAACACTTATTTAGGTTCCACACTAATCCCGAAAGTATAGGGAGTGTGCGATGATGATCATATCAATCTTGGAACCACTTCCAACTCTCATCGCTACTTCACCCTTAACTAGTCTCTGTACATTTTGCAACTCCCTTTTTCGAGTTACTAATCTTAGCAACTGAACTAGTACCAAATACTGAGGGGTTGCTATGAAAACTAGTAAAGTACACATCAATAACATGTATATCAAATATACTTATGTTCACTTTGCCATCCTTCTTATCCACCAATCACTTGGGGTAGTTCCGCTTCTAATGACCAGTTCCATTGCAGCAAAAGCACTTAGTCTCGGGCTTAGGTCCGGACTTGGGCTTCTTCACTCGAGCAGCAACTTGCTTGCCGTTCTTCTTGAAGTTCCCCTTCTTCCCTTTGCCCTTTTCCTTGAGACTAGTGGTCTTGTCAATCATCAACACTTGATGCTCTTTCTTGATTTCTACCTTCGTCGATTTCAACATCACGAAGAGCTCGGGAATCGTTTTCGTCATCCCTTGCATACTATAGTTCATCACGAAGTTCTAGTAACTTAGTGTTGGTGACTAGAGAATTACATCAATCACTATCTTATCTGGAAGATTAACTCCCACTTGATTCAAGCGATTGAAGTACCGGACAATCTGAGAACATGCTCACTAGTTGAGCGATTCTCTTCCATCTTTTAGCTATAGAACTTGTTAGAGATTTCATATCTCTCAACTCGGGTATTTGCTTGAAATATTAACTTCAATTCTGGAACATCTCATATGGTCCATGACGTTCAAAACGTCTTTGAAGTCCCGATTCTAAGCTGTTAAGTATGGTGCACTAAACTATCAAGTAGTCATCATATTGAGCTAGCCAAGCGTTCATAACGCCTCGCATCCGCTCCTGCAATAGGTCTGTCACCTAGCGGTGCATTAAGGACATAATTCTTCCAGGCAGCATTGAGGATAAACCTCGGATCGCGGATCCAATCCGCATCATTGCTACTAACATTTTTCAACACAATTTTCTCTAGGAACATATGAAAATAAACATATGAAAGCAACAACGCGAGCTATTGATCTACAACATAATTTGCAAAATACTACCAGGACTAAGTTCATGATAAATTTAAGTTCAATTAATCATATTACTTAAGAACTCCCACTTAGATAGACATCTCTCTAGTCATCTAAGTGATTACGTGATCCAAATCAACTAAACCATAACCGATCATCACGTGAGATGGAGTAGTTTTCAATGGTGAACATCTTATGTTGATCATATCTACTATATGATTCACGCTCGACCTGTCGGTCTCCGTGTTCCGAGGCCATATCTGCATATGCTAGGCTCGTCAAGTATAACCTGAGTATTCTGCGTGTGCAAAACTGGCTTGCACCCGTTGTAGATGGACGTAGAGCTTATCACACCCGATCATCACGTGGTGTCTCGACACGACGAACTGTGGCAACGGTGCATACTCGTGGAGAACACTACTTGATAATTTTAGTGAGAGATCATCTTAAAATGCTACCGTCAATCAAAGCAAAATAAGATGCATAAAGGATAAACATCACATGCAATCAATATAAGTGATATGATATGGCCATCATCATCTTGTGCTTGTGATCTCCATCTCCGAAGCACCGTCGTGATCACCATCGTCACCGGCGCCGACACCTTGATCTCCATCGTAGCATCGTTGTCGCTCACGCCATCTATTGCTTCTCGACTATCGCTACCGCTTAGTGATAAAGTAAAGCAATTACGAGCGTTTGCATTTCATACAATAAGCGACAACCATATGGCTCCGACCGATTGCCGATAACCGGTTACAAAACATGATCATCTCATACAATAAAATATAGCATCACGTCTTGACCATATCACATCACAACATGCCCTGCAAAAACAAGTTAGACGCCCTCTACTTTGTTGTTGCAAATTTTACGTGGCTGCTACGGGCTTAGCAAGAACCGTTCTCACCTACGCATCAAAACCACAACGATAGTTTGTCAAATAGACTCGTTTTAACCTTCGCAAGG
Organism: Aegilops bicornis; assembly: GCA_021605145.1. NCBI lineage: Eukaryota > Viridiplantae > Streptophyta > Magnoliopsida > Poales > Poaceae > Aegilops > Aegilops bicornis. Next base: position 420,780,135 of record CM038669.1, on the reverse strand, counting down.
ACCGGGCGTAGTCACACTCGGTTCAACTAAAGTGAGAGAGACAGACACCCGCCAGCCACCTTTAAGCACCGAATGCTCGTAGCGGTGAAACCAGTCTCGCGTAGCGTCTGGCGTAATGTCGGTCCGGGCCGCTTCATCTCACGATACCGCTGAACCAAAGTAAGACATGCGGGTAGGCAGTATGACTTGTATCGCCCACAACTCACTGGTGTTCTACTCGTGCATATGACATCAACGCATAAAACCAGGCTCGGATGCCACTTGTTGGGGAACGCAGTAATTTCAAAAAATTCTACGCACACACGGGACCATGGTGATGGCATAGCAACGAGAGGGAGAGTGTTGTCTACGTACCCTCGTGAGACCGTGGCGGAAGCGATCACAACGTAGAGGAAGTAGTCGTACTTTCTCCTCGCGATCCTGCCGATCCCAGCGCCCGTTACTCCGGCACCTCCGAGTCGATGATGACGTAGAGGAAGTAGTCGTCGTTCTCCTCACGATCCAGCCGATCACTGGCCGTTACTCCGGCGCCTCCGAGTTCTTGGCACACGTTCAGCTCGATGGCGCTCCGCTGGCTTCGATCCAAAGCAAAGCTCCGGAGGGAGTTCCGTCGGCCTGACGGCGTGGTGACGATCTTGATGTTTCACCGTCGCAGGCTTCGCCCAAGCACCGCCACTGATATGACTGAGGTGGAATATGGTGGAGGGGGGCACCGCACACGGCTAAGGAACGATCTCAAGGATCAACTTGTGTGTTCTAGGGTGCCCCCCTTCCCCGTATATAAAGGAGGGAGGGAGGAGGTGGCCGGCCCAAGGGGGGGCGCACCATAGGAGGGGGAAACCTACTCCAAGTAGGTTTCCCTCTCTTTTCCTTATCTTATTTGGAGGGGAAAGGAAGGAGTACTAGTATTAGGAATAAGTACTAGTAGTAGGAATAGGAAGAGGGGGAAGGAGAAAGGAAAGGGGGGGCCGGCCCCCCTCCCCACCCGGATTGGGCTTGGGGCGCGCCTCCCTTGTTCCTTCTCCCTTCCTCCTACATGGGCCCAATAAGGCCCATATACCTCCCGGGGGTTTCCGGTAACCTCCCGGAGCTCCAAACTTCTCCGGAACCTTTCCGGTGTCCAAATATATCCGTCCAATATATTAATCTTTATGTCTCGACCATTTCGAGACTCCTCGTCATGTCCGTGATCATATCCGGGACTCCGAACAACCTTCGGTACATCAAAATACACAAACTCATAATATATCCGACATCGAAACCTTAAGCGTGCGGACCCTACGGTTCGAGAACAATGTAGACATGACCGAGACATATCTCCGGTCAATAACCAATAGCGGACCACGGATGCCCATATTGGTTCCTACATATTCTACGAAGATCTTTATCGGTCGGACCGCATAACAACATACGTTGTTCCCTTTGTCATCGGTATGTTACTTGCCCGAGATTCGATCGTCGGTATCCAATACCTAGTTCAATCTCGTTACCGCAAGTCTCTTTACTCGTTCCGTAATACATCATCTACGCAACTAACTTATTAGTTGTAATGCTTGCAAGGCTTATCTGATGTGTATTACCGAGAAGGCCCGAAGATACCTCTCCGACAATCGGAGTGACAAAACCTAATCTCGAAATACGCCAACCCAACATGTACCTTTGGAGACACCTGTAGTACTCCTTTATAATCACCCGATTACGTTGTGACGTTTGGTAGTACCCAAAGTGTTCCTCCAAGAACGGGAGTTGCATAATCTCATAGTTATAGGAACATGTATAAGTCATGAAGAAAGCAATAGCAACATACTAAACGATCAAGTGCTAGGCTAACGGAATGGGTCATGTCAATCAGATCATTCTCCTAATGATGTGATCCCGTTAATCAAATGACAACTCATGTCTATGGTTAGGAAACATAACCATCTTCGATTAACGAGCTAGTCAAGTAGAGGCATACTAGTGACACTCTGTTTGTCTATGTATTCACACATGTATTATGTTTCCGGTTAATACAATTCTAGCATGAATAATAAACATTTATCATGAAATAAGGAAATAAATAATAACTTTATTATTGCCTCTAGGGCATATTTCCTTCAAATACAAAAAAATTCTTCTAGATCAATATCGAGGAATTTCTCAAGGTTATATTCTGGAATATGCTTAGTTATACATTTCATTTCTTCATAACCCAAAAGCAAACTAAGTTCATTATGATGTGCAAGGGAAATCAAGTCATCACAATTTTTGGACACGATTCGATCATGAAACAATTTGCATTAGAGATGTAAATGACCATGTTCATTGCAAAGTTCAAGTATGTCAAGAAATTTTAAATTTTCAGCACAAACATCTAGCCTTTCTTGCAACCATTTAGTTTCCAAATACTTGTGCCTCTTGCAAAATCTATTTACCCTAATTGGTGTGTACTTGCAAGCTCTATGTATTCCACAAAAATTGACATGCTTATAAGAGACATTTTCATCATGACTAGTGCAATCATCATTAGTACTATGGATATTCAAAGAGTTCATACTAACAAAATTGCAATCATGCTCATCATCCAAAGATTTAGTGCCAAACATTCTAATGCATTCTTCCTCTAGCAACTGAGCACAATTATCGGAATCCTTATTCTCATGAAAGATATTAAAAAGATGAAGCATATGAGGCACCCTCAATTCCATTTTTTTGTAGTTTTCTTTCATAAACAAAACTAGTGATAAAACAAGAAACGAAAAGATTCGATTGTAAGATCTAAAGATATACCTTCAAGCACTCACCTCCCCGGCAACGGCGCCAGAAACTGTTTGATGTCTACTACGCAACCTTCTTCTTGTAGACGTTGTTGGGCCTCCAAGTGCAGAGGGTTGTAGGACAGTAGCAAGTTTCCCTCAAGTAGATGACCTAAGGTTTATCAATCCATGGGAGACGTAGGATGAAGTGGTCTATCTCAAACAACCCTGCAACCAAATAACAAAGAGTCTCTTGTGTCCCCAACACACCCAATACAATGGTATATTGTATAGGTGCACTAGTTCGGCGAAGAGATGGTGATACAAGTGCAATATGGATGGTAGATATAGGTTTTTGTAATCTGAAAATATAAAAACAGCAAGGTAGCAAGTGATAAAAGTGAGCACGAATAGTATTGCAATGCTAGGAAACGAGGCCTAGGGTTCATACTTTCACTAGTGCAAGTTCTCTCAACAATAATAACATAATTGGATCATATAACTATCCCTCAACATGCAACAAAGAGTCACTCCAAAGTCACTAATAGCAGAGAACAAACAAAGAGATTATGGTAGGGTACGAAACCACCTCAAAGTTATCATTTCTGATCGATCTATTCAGGAGTTCGTAGTAAAATAACGTGAAGCTATTCTTTCCGTTCGATCTATTAAAGAGTTCGTACTAGAATAACACCTTAAGACACAAATCAACCAAAACCCTAATGTCAGCTAGATACTCCAATGTCACCTCAAGTATCCGTGGGTATGATTATACGATATGCATTACACAATCTCAGATTCATCTATTCAAACCAACACAAAGTACTTCAAAGAGTGCCCCAAAGTTTCTACCGGAGAGTCAAGACGAAAACGTGTGCCAACCCCTATGCATAAGTTCATGAGGTCACAGAACCCGCAAGTTGATCACCAAAACATACATCAAGTAGATCATATGAATATCCCATTGTCACCACAGATAAACACATGTAAGACATACATCAAGTGTTCTCAAATCCTTAAAGACTCAATCCGATAAGATAACTTCAAAGGGAAAACTCAATCCATTACAAGAGAGTAGAGGGGGAGAACCATCATAAGATCCAACTATAATAGCAAAGCTAGCAATACATCAAGATCGTAACACCTCAAGAACACGAGAGAGAGAGAGAGAGATCAAACACATAGCTACTGGTACATACCCTCAGCCCGAGGGTGAACTACTCCCTCCTCGTCATGGAGAGCGCCGAGATGATGAAGATGGCCACCGGTGAGGGTTCCCCCCGTCGGCAGGGTGCCGGAACAGGGTACCGATTGGTTTTTGGTGGCTACAGAGGCTTGCAGAGACGGACCTCCCACTACAAAAAAAAGACACATCCGTGACATTTTGGGCTGAACGAATTTTTTTCCTGTCATACATATGACACTTCTATGACGATAATTGTGACAAAACCCGGTATCATCATAGATGTGGTGGGATCCTACTTCTATGACAAAAATCATGATGTAAAATGGGCTTTTCGTCTGGCGGGCCGGAGACGCAGCTGCATGACATTCTTTGGGCCGTCCATGATGGAAAAAACCGTGGTAGAAGCGAGGGAGGAAAATTTCGGGAGTTCCAGTTACGGTGGGAGGTTGGGGCCGATGATGCTGCGTTTCTCAGACACGTACGCGCATGTGTGCGAGGCGTTGGCTCTAATCAACCCGAAGCGAGGCGTTGGGATCTAATCGAACCCGGCGATTGCACCGCAGTTACGCGTTCATCAAGCCGAGCGATCGATCGATGGCTGTTAACTAAACCCGATCGGCGATTCCTTCACTATCGCTACTAATCAAGCCGATCGATGTCAGCCTGGGATGAACAGTGAGCGTTGCGGGGGGTTTGGATGAACAGTGAGCGGTGGTGTTGCCACTGGATGAATAGGACCCCGTGGTGTGGTGGAGGGCTGGATGAACAGTAGATGGTGCCCATGGAGGGGTGGTTGAACAGGACCCTGTGGTGTGGAGGACTGGATGAGCGATGAGACGGTGGAGGGGTGCCCGTGGAGGGGTGGTTGAACAGGACCCCGTGGTGTGGAGGGCTGTATGAACAGTAGACGGTGGAGGGGTGCCCGTGGAGGGGTGGTTGAACAGGACCACGTGGTGTGGAGGGCTGGATGAACAGTAGACGGTGGAGGGGGTGGTTGAACAGTAGCCGGTGGAGTAGCGCGCGGTGGAGGCTGGATGACAAGGAGCCCGTGGAGGCTGGAGGAGGTCGACGGTGGAGATGAACAGTATCCCATGGAGTCCCGTTTTGCGGTACTCCACACCCCTCCTGATGAACAGGACCCCCGTTTCGACCGTAGCGCTCCAACACAAGTCCATTTCGTCCGTTTTGCGGTACGCCACACCCCTCCTGATCAACAGGACACACGTTTCGACTGTAGGAGGTCCGTTTAAATCCGTTTTGCGGTACGCCACACCCTCCCGATCAACGGGACCCGTTTCGACCGTAGGAGGTCTGTTTCCTCCGTTTTGCGGTACGCCAGACCCCTCCCAATGAACAGGATCCCGTTTCGAACGTGGACGGTCGAACACAAGGCCGTTTCCTCCGTTCTGCGGTACGCCAGGCCTCGTTTCCATCGCTTGTTCCGTCCAAGCCCCCCCCGATGAACACGACGCATTCCGTTGCTTCCCCATAAACACGTCGCATTCCGTTGCCTCCCCACGAACACGACGACGACGATGTTTCTCCGTTCCGACCCAGCCATGTACACGAGCCACAGGCCGCATTGTACGCGCGAGTAGGCGTTTGAGACCCCGCCCGTATGTACACATACATGGCCGTATTTTCTTTCTTGCACTCTGGCCGCTGTACGTACGTGTACATGCTACGTGCGCGCCTCTACATCGACCAGTATATATGTACGTACACATTCGTGACCAGAATGACAACGCTACGTACGCTTCGACCAGGTGGGTCCCGACTGCCAGGCACTTCCTTGCGTGCGAAGATGTAGCTGGTGGGTCCCAGCAGTCAGGGGCAAACGTTTTTTTCATGAAATACGGTGGCTCGTCCGGTGGGTCCCCGCTGTCAGGTGGAGGAATAATTATTTCGCACGTGATAAGGAGGCACTTCCTTGCTGCGGCCGTGGACCCAGTTGTCAGACTCTCCACGTACAGTCCACGTCCGATGGAAGCCGTTCCTTGACCACGTTGACCACGCCGTGCCTAGGAAGGGGACGACACGGAGCCGGGGAAGATGCGACAGTGGATGCCCACGCGTAGAGGAGTACGAGGGTTCACTGGTTCGCTGCGGTGTGAGGCTGCCGTCGCCACAGAATAACAGGGGGTGTGGGTGAGTAGAGGGATGGCCTGGCCAGCGGTGGGAGTAGTAGGGGGCGGTGCGGCCTCCATCACATCACAGCCGGCCACGGGAGGCACGAGCACGAGGCACGACCGGCGCTGGTTTGGGCGGCTGGAGCAAGAAGACCAGAGGTTGAAGAAGCACTACGGCCGTTGGATGGACATCGTACGGTCACTGGAGCTAGAATCGTGCATATTGACTAAGTTGACAAAGCCCTCCGTCCCGTCAACTTAGTAGGCCCACAAGTCAGCCTGCCACTATCTTTGGATCCCAGCTAACGGGGAGTATTCATTTTTTGTGCGTAATAAGGAGGCACTTCGTTGCATGCGAAGATATAGCTGGTGGGTCCGAGCTCGGCGGTAACGCGTTTTTTCGCGAAATCTGAGAGGCCCTTTCGGTGGGTTCCTGATGTCGTGGAGGAATCATTATTTTGCGCGTAATAAGGAGGCATTTCCTTGCGTGCGGCCGTGGACCCGGTTGTCGGCCTCTCCACGTACAATCCACTTCAGATGCATGTCGATTCGTTGACCACGTTGACCAGGCGCCGAGAGCACCGAGGCGGTGGACGACGGCGAGGCCTAGGAAGGAACGACACGGAGGCGAGGAAGACTCAGCAGTTGTTTCCCACGCGGAGGGGAGTACGACTGTATGAGGGTTTACTGGTTCGTCTGCCGTCGCCGGAGAATAACAGCAGGTGTGGGTGAGTAGAGGGATGGCTAGGCCAGCGATGGGAGTACGGTGGGGTGGTGAGGCCTGCGCGGCAGCACAGCCGGCCGCGGGGAGGAGGGAGCAGGCAGTCCCACCGGCACCTGTTTGAGCGGCTGGAGCAGGAAGAGCAGAGATTGAAGAAGCACGACGGCCGTTGGATGGCCATCCAACGATCCACCTTGTCGTCAACCTTTTTAGGAAAGCCTCAAATCTTTGGAAAATAGCATACAACCCATCTGCCATTATTTCTAATAATTTACAGCCCATTTGCTAATTATTAAGGTTTATTTGGAGCCCATATTCTTTTGTTAGCATTACAGCCCATATTGTGGCCACGGTTAAAAAATTATACGAAATTTTGCATATTTCAAAAGTGATGCGAACTGTTTTAATCCCGAAATTTCGACTCACATTCAAACTGATTTTAAAAATAAATGTATATCAATATAAAATCCAACAAATTCTCCACGCATAAAAATTAATGTAATTTCAAACCTCAAAATGAAAAAAGATATTTGAAACTAATTGCCGGTTTGATGTGTTTAAAAATGTACAACCCATTTCTCATTACTGATGGGCCATTTTCTCGGCCAGCCGAATGAAAGCTCTCCTCGTCTTCAAAGATTTGCAGCCCAACAGGCGTGACAAAGCGACTTACTTGGCAAATCACAAAAAAACTAGGATCTGGCCGTGGACCCGGTATCGGCCTCTCCACGTCTGATTACTCTTCCGATGGAATGTCGTTGACCACGTTGACCACGCCGCACCGAGAGCACCAAGGCGGTGGACGACGGCGAGGCCTAGGAAGGGGACGACGCGGAGTCGGGGAAGACGCGGCAGTGGATGCCCACGCGGAGAGGAGTATGAGGGTTCACTGGTTCGACTGCCGTCATCGCAGGGCCTGGCAAGCGGTGGGAGTAGTAGGGGGCGATGAGGCCTCATCGGCAACACAGCCAGCCACTGGAGGCTGGAGCAAGCGGTCTCCCCGGCGCTGGTTTTGGCGGCTAGTGCAAGAAGAGCAGCGATAGAAGAAGCAGCAGGACCATTCGATTCAAATCCAACGGTTACTGCTGCTAGAATCGTTGGTTGACTAAGTTGACAAGCCCTGCGTACGCATCAACTTAGTAGGCCCACAGGTCAGCCTCCCAACCGGTGTGCCCCAGATGTCAGTGGAGGAATCCTTTTTTTTGCGTAATAAGGAGGCAGTTGATTGCGTGCGGCCAGGCCAGCGGAAGGAGTAGGGTATCGGGAAGCTGCGTGGTATCCACAATGGGCCACAAGAGGAGGGAGCAGGCAGTCCACCGACGCTAGTTTAAGCGGTGGAGCAGGAAGATCGAGATTGAACAAGCACGTCGGCCGTTGGATGGACATCCAACACTAATCTTTGCTAGAATCGTGTGTTCACCGACAAAGCCTTGCGTAAACAAGTCAACCTCGAAATGCATGGCGTGTACAGCCCATTTGCTATTATTTTTGTAATTTTTACTCATTTTCTAATTCATATGGAATTTATTGCAGCCCGTTTTCCATTTTTAGAATTGCTGGCCATTTTTCGTCAAGATTACAGTCAAAAAATTAACTAAATATGTGGGAAATTTTGAAAATTCGCAAATTTTGCTGGGGAACGAAATATTCTTAATCCAAAATTAATAGCCATACTAAAACAAATTTAAAAATAAATTAGTATTATGTCATGTTAAATCCAATGAAATACGATAAGATATCGTTGAAGAACAAAACCAAAAAAAGAAACTTATATCCCATTTGCTATAATTTTTTTGGAATTTTCAACCCCTTTTGATATTACTTTTAATAGACATTGACCATACTCTTAAGCCAGGCCGGAATGCATCCCTCTCGTCTTGAAAACAAATAGGCCTAGCTTGGGTATTCTTCAAAAAGAAACATTGGGCTACATATTTTCCCAAAGAACTGGTGCATGAGCATTTAGCTTTATTTATTTATTTATTTACTTATTTATGTTTAGGGGACCATGAGCTTGTACCTGGGCCGGATTCATGTGAGAGCCTCCCTTCCAGTTAATTATGGGCTTCTCTATTGGGCCTTCATTAGTGGGTTGCAAGTTATCAACAAGTGGAAAATGTGTTCCGTACGAAAAATAGTATGCGCTACGTACGGTACGGGGCACTAAAGGATCAAACCGTGCGACGACTTCCAAAACATTGTGTTTGTACATTGAAAACATTCAACCAACAGACGAAATATACTACTGATTGTACATTGAAAACAGCAAAGAAGAAGAACTGTATTGGGGTGCAATGTATAACAAGCAGGCGGAAGAGTGAAGACGCAGCTCTCTCTTCCAAACCAAACATCAGCCATCATTACAAAAGGGCTACCAAAAAGAACAAGTGTATGCATCAAACTAAATAAAGATCCTACTACACCAAGCGTGACGCATCTAACTAAGCGGCTCAGCTAGACGTTATTATGTATTAAGTCTGTGTAGATTGGTCGACGGCTTGAACCGGATGGGTGCCTCGACGGGGAAACTCCAGCCAGTGTCGAAATGCGATACTTATGACCCTCTCTCCTACTTTGGGCTGCAGAGCGTGGCGGCACATATCAGGGTATGGTGCATGCAGAGACGCATGGTACGCTGTGTACACACAGTTTTGCCTGATGAACGAAACCGAGCTGCCATCATGATAATTGCCGTCGGTTATCTCCTAGTTAATCGGATAATTCAATCTGACAAACAGAGTGCGTGCACCAAGGCTACTTACCAGCCTCCAGTCAAAAATTTCTGAAGGCCTAGAGAAGCTGGGATCCTGCTCAAAGACCTTGCAGTGACTGTGATTGCATTCCGTGAAACAACACATCCGGTACGTGCGAACGATCATCAATCTTTCGTTGTCGTCTGATCGAGCCAGGAACCACCTGCAACTGCCGTGCCGCTTTTCTTTGAAAGGTTCTGGGATTAGGAAGGGTAGCGATACCAGGCGGCCTACAACATCATATCAAGTTGGAGTCAAATAAAAAAGGGCTCTTGATTTAGTCAATCTTAAGAACAGCTTGTCATGAGCATGAATATTTTTTCAGCAAATGTTGACAGTAATATAAGCAAGGCATCATGATATCATAGGAAAGTAACATACTGCTGTAACAGCCGTTTGTAGCGATAGTTGGAAGTAGGCCAGCAATACGTCCAGCCATAGAAGGAGTCGACAACAGTAAATGAAGCCCTTGTGTTCAATGGCATCGAGAACCATGGAGGATGTATGATCCTGCGATGCACGTGCAGATTTATCCACTTACCGCGGTGACTGTCAGATAGGCGAGACCGTGGTTGAAGAACGCAATTAGCCTGAAGTCTTTATAATTCGCAGATCTTGTGGGCACTTGGCAGAATACAACCTTGAGCAAATCAAACTTGGAATCATGTTGGCTATTGTAAGATTCCGAGTATTATGGGCCGCGGTGCCAAAGCAGTGCAGTGTTAATCGAAGGAAGGGGGAACAATCGCCGAGTGTAGACCTCCACGAGCATCCAGCTGCCGCGACCCTCAACGAGCACCATCCAAGACGTGTTCATGCCGACCCAGTACATACCACTAATGTAGTTGAGGCTGACGGGGATCGGATCGCAGTCAACGGGGTTGATGCTCGCCACCCTACGATCATTATGCTGCATGACACGCCGTTTCTGAAGATCAGGCGGCATCAGCAAGCAAGGAGTTGGCTTAAAAAGCTCCGGCCTGAGGGCTTTGAGTAAACGGTACAACCCCGACGAGCACGCGGTGAGCGGCATGGTACTAAGATTGTCCACGCGCGAAACAATGATCTTGATTACCTCTGTGGGGAGCGAATTCCAGCCACTCTTTTGGCGGACGCTGCTCGGTTCTGCCATTGTTAGTGCTTGGGTTTCGGACGAGGGGGGAGGCGCCTTAGCGAGGATGGAAGATTGGACGAGATTATGTGCGGACAAAGATGGGGAAGCGAATATGTGCTGCGGGAAGTGGACAGTGATGATGACTACAAGACCGCCCGCTTGACTTCTGAGACACATACCAGCAGCGTAGGGTCATGTCGATGCCAGACAACTTGCTTGAGTCATCACAGTACTGGTATTCCCTACAATGCTATGCCCTAACTTGCTTGAGTAGAGTAGTAGAGTAGGACTCTGCTCTACTACTAGCACCGGAGGAGTAGTATATTCTAATCTAAAATATTTACAAACATCAATGCCCGAGCATGGAACGACTACGAACCATGCTCAAAGACCGTGTCTACGTGGTGTTTGTACATGGGCGACAACCTCAACGCCAACGGTGCTGCTCCCGTTGCATCGTATGTGTTTCTGTCCTTCCTGTTCGAAATCGTGGTAGAATTCATGTTTCTACTCTATATCCTACTACTATGCTAGTCCACATGATTAGTTTCATCTCTGTTATAGCCGTCATGATTTATTTTGTGCTTATTCGGATTAAATCTCGTAGTAACTTGCTCATATATTCAACTGGAGCAACGTCCCCTACAACCACTCCCATTTCATGGACGGCCTGGTCGATGTTGGCATTTTGCTAGTAGGCCTTTATAAGGTGAGCCCTTCTACCACTTGTATGAGCATGAGAAGAGGAGTCGTACACGCATGCTCCTCCTCCTTGCTCGCCTCGCCACGCCACGCCTCGTCACGACGCGCCGCCGGTTGTGGGATTGAGTCGAGCCGAGGATAGAGCTATACTCCCATGACCTACCCGGCCCGCACTATATAGTTTCTCACCACCGTTCCAGATCATTGCGCCGCCAAGCAAGTCTTCTCCATCCCTCCTTTTGGTGTGCACCGGGAGAAGGGACATCAGGCCTGCGGAACCCTGCCTCTCGTGATCCTGTACAGGAGAGGGGCGATCAGGTTTTTGGGGAGCGCACTCGCGCGACTGCTCGCAGCAACGACTTTGCGAACGACGACTTCTTTCCCGACCTCGGCAACCTCATCCTCGATGACATCGGCGACAACATCAACGCCGGCGGTGCTGCTCCCGCTGCACCGTATGTGATTCTATCCTTCCTGTTCGAGATCGTGGTAGAATTCATGTTTCTAGTATGTGATCTGTTCATCTGCTATGCTAGTTCGCATGATTAGGTTAATCTCTGTCAATGTTGTCATGATCTATTTCCTATTTATTTGGATTAAATATCATAGTAATTTGCTCATATTTCCAACAATCCAAAAACCTGATAATAGGCCCTTCGTCCATCGCTATGAGTGCCCGATGCCGTTTGTGGCTCGCCGGCGGACATGGTGCATCACCTCACGGATGCGTGCAGCGGTCACTGCTGGCCCTTGGTGGAGAACATCAAGTACGAGACGTGCTACCCGTTCACCATGCCGGAGTCGCTGGAGGATCACCGTCGCCTGCTAGTCTCGGAGGAAGACAACATCGTCTTTCTCTTGATCGTGGGCACCGGTGAGGCCCGCGCAGGCCGCCGCCCTGTCTCTGTAATGTGCGTCAGGGGCGACGCCGCTGACGCTGACACTGACACGAGGCCTATGCACGAGTGCATGGTCAGTGTTACTACCCCTCTGGGTCGCGTGGGCGGCGACACCGGCCTCATCGAACGGACTTGGACTCTGGGGAGCTGGGACTATCCCGCCAATGTGGACTTGGAAAACCCATGGCATCCTTTACCCGCCGACGTGGTGCACGGGGACTCCAATGTCGGGACCCCGATCCTAAATCACACCGATCTAGCATGTAACACATCATATCCCTTTGCGGCCTCACGCACGGTATCCCCACGGGTGTCGCCTTACCATGGCCCGGGACCGTTTGCGTCTTTTGGCTCACGTATATGATAGTGTCGCTAGCATCCATATGACAAAGAACAAGGGCCGACATGACTAGTCGTGAACCAAAAGCGGCGCAAACCTAAGGGGAAAGGAATACATGAATCACATCGAGCATGTCGGTCATCGTATATATATTCGGGCTGTAACCTTTGGGCTATGAGGACTCGGTATTCGGTTGTAGCAGGCTAGGCAGTACTCCGAATAACATGCGTGACATTTCCCGAAGGGACAGACATAGGAACGAAGTGAAACACATGCCGCTAGTCAAGTGTCCAAGCGGTAGTCTTTGGGCTAGCGAGGACTCCGGTGAACCGGGCTGTAGCGGACTACTATCGCTCAGAAGCACGAGACTACATTTCCCCATAAGAGAGGCTACCAAGGATAAACAACTAGGTTGTCGGATCCCACACATAGCGGTACAAGTTACACGTACGCATAACATGCAAGTATGTGCTGTACAACATGGCATCACAACATAACGCAAACTCATATAGATAAAGGCTCGGAAAGAGCCACATAGCGATAAATACAAACAGGGGTCACATGACCCATCATTCGAAACATACAAGCAACAAGCGGAAGCATTACATGTCCGAGTACAGACAACTACAAAAGAAAAAGGCCGAGAAGCCTGACTATCTACAAGACCCTCCCAAGGGTACAAGATCGTGAATGAGGTAACAAGCTACTCGTCAAGTCCAAGCGGAACTACTAGTAAGACCGAAGTCCCCGCTGCAAAACATAAATAAACAACGTGAGTACAAAGGTACTCAAGAAGACTTACATCAGATCCTATCATACATGCATTGGTGTCAAAAGGTAATGTGGAGTTTAGTTGCGACAAGCCAGCTTTGACTCTGTGGCTATCCCTGTTCTACTGACTACAAGAAACTCTTGAGGTGAGACAACGACACGAGTCCACTAATCACCACATCAATACACTACTACGGATTCATTCCCGTCTCCATACGGAAGGCCATCCATAGCACTCACACTTGTCTTGAGCATTTTAGAGTATCCACTTCAAGTTGTCTATGTACCACGTAAGCATCCAAGAAGTCCATAACCGAGGACACTGCTATTCAAATAGATCATGATAACACTGCAGGGTGTACTTCTTCACACACGCTCTCGCCACTTACCGACATATACACGTCATGTATCTCGGCAACCTTCAAGCGGAAGCTTTGGCGAGGTGTCGGCCACGACCGACTAACCACACAAGACTCTAGTCCGGGTTTATCGCCTATTCGGGTTCCATCCGCAAGGAGATCCGGCCGGGTGTCGCTCACGGCCCCAAAGCGATGTGAGCAGGGTTCCCAAGCCCACCATCCGGGTGCCACTTGGTACACCGTGCCACACTGTGCCTAGTCTGTCCCAAGCCCACCTGCCGGGTGCCACTCGATAGAAAAATAGCACTACCTACAAACACGAGAAACTAGTTGCGACTCACGGGCGGAGATCAAGTTGATTAATAAGTCGAGAGGGTCGAGTTACGGAACCCAATGTGTGGTAGTATCGAGTCATTGGACAACATACATAGAACTTCGATTGCTTAAGGACGGTTCCGGTGAGACAACCCACCATGTACTCCTACATGGCCTCTCACCGCTACCTTTACCAAATCGTGTTCACACACTTCACTCTCAGCATCAGAACATAGAACTGTACTCCAATTCATTCCCAATGAATTAGACCTGACACAACTCTAAGCAATAGCAGGCATAGCATGGTAGGAACACAACATGGCTCAATCAACTCCTACACATGCTAGTGGGTTTTCAACTAATTACTGTGGCAATGACAGGTCATGCAGAGGAATGGGTTCAACTACCGCAACACAAAGTAGCGGATGAATCGTTGTTGTCCTAATGCAATAACTGAGAGCAGGAGCGAGAGAGTAGGATTGTATCGGAATGAACAAGGGGATTTGCTTGCCTGGTAAATCAACAAGGGAGGCACTGCTTCACAGACAGGTACTTTGGAACGTCTCCGGAGCAGGACCTATCGGGAAGGAACGGTGCCGGCAATCAATACACAATCATATGCAACAATATGATGCATGAACATGGCATGTAGATGTGATGCTGTTTAAGCTAATGCAACTGGTATTCAATTTGAATGAAGTCCATTTGAACCAAAGGTTCAAATGCAATTCCAAAATAAGCTCTTATAAATGCCATTTTAGAGTTTCACCTATACAGCATGTATAAGTTGGTTTGTCATGCATGAAACTAGTACAGATGGATAGATTGAATTTTTCTGATAATTTTTCATATATAAATTATTTCAATCTGAGCTACGGTTGAATTTCTATGAATTTTTGAAGTTTTGAATATATTACGGAATTTCCTGATTTAATTTAAATCCGTAAAATATAATATTGCGTCGACCTTTGCGCAAGCATGACGTCAACAGGTCAATCGCGGCTGGCTGGAGTCAAACCTCGACGTGTGGGGCCCACACGTCGTTGACACGGGTTAACAGGGGGTTAGTTTAGTTTAATTAGAGATTAGGGGCACTAGGGCCCCACCGCTGTCGAGGGTAGGTTAGTTGGTGATTAGCACTAATTAAGCGGCGCCACGTCACCGCCGGAGCTTGGTCGGCGACGCAAAAAACGCGGGCGAGGGCTCGCCGAGTTGCGCTTACAAGCGGGCGCTCGGTCGCGAAGACCACCGGCGTAGCCGTCGTCATCCGCAACCGGGTGAGCTGGTGGGGGGCTGGGCGCCGGAGCTCGCGGAGCCAGGCTTCGGGCGGTGGCCGAGTCGAGCGCGGCGGATCCGGTTGCGGTGTGCGAGGGCGAGAACGGAGAGGGGGAGAAGGAGGAGAAGCTCACGGCGGTCGCGATGAACGGGTCGGCGAGGTCGGGGAGGAACCGAAGCGGTCGTGGCGGCGGAGGGGATCTCCGGCGACCCGAGACGGAGACGATGGCGATGGCGGCGCTCCAGAGCTTCCCGCGTCACGTGGCTCGACGGGGAGGTAGCGGACGGCGGCGCGGATCTTGCGGACACGGAGAGAGAGCGAGGGGAGATTTGGCTATGGCGGCGAAAGCAGCAGCGCCTCAAAAGTCGGTGAAGAGAGGGGAGGAACGGAGGAGGAGGGAAAGCGAGAGAGAGTGGGGAAGGACCGGGCGCGTGGCGTCATGCGGGTCATCCAGAGCGGCGAGGGGAGAAGCAGGAGGTGGCGGGGAACGTGTCCCCGGACACGCGTGGTCACAGCGGGCACAGGCCCCTCCTCCGGGCGCGAGGAAGGGGACGGGCGCTTGGCCGGTCATTGGGCCAAAGCCAGGCCGCCACAGGAGCTGGGCATGGTGGGGAGGTAAGCCTGTAAGCTCCCTTTTTCCTATTCTTTTCCTTTTCTATTTTTCTGACATTTGTTTGATTTATTTAAAATACTAAACTAATTTATTTAATTATGCCAATTTTTGTAGGAGCTCACTATATTATTCGAGTTCCTCAACAAAAGGCACAATTTTTGGACAATATTTTATATATATAATAATATATATCCAAGGCAAATATTTATCGCATTAATTCCAAATGCCCAAAATAAATACTTATGAGATCCTGAAAATATTGGTTAGATTGTTATCTCTGTCCAATATTTTCAGAGGGCCACATGAGCATTTTCTTGGACCCTTTTGGAGCAATTTTTATTTAGGTCATTTCCAAAAGTGATTCTGAGGGTTTCACAAATCCCCATTTCAAAATTAAATGGAATTTAAACATGATGCACAATGACTAGCTAGCCTTGAGCATACCAGTACTAGGGATGTGACATCCAAGGAGGTTCACCTGGACATACGCATTATCAAGTTAAATGTTGATCATTAGTCTTCGCTCAATGTAATCCGCTGTCTAAGCATGTGGAGACTTCCATGCAGGATCTTGCTCTATTGGAGTATCGCGCATGAATAAAAGTGTATCCAATGGTTTAGTCTAGAATCTTCCATGTATGAATTTTTACTACAAGATCTTGGTGAAAGACTTACGATGAACCATTTCTTACATCTCTTCGGCCCGCTTGCAAGTCATCCTGATTTAATCCCTCCGTCTAGGTGTATAAGGGCATGGTTAATATTACTTAATAGTATAGCCAACTGTTGACTATAAGAAAGTGCCATGTCATCTGTAGCCAACATGTATAACAATCGATACTCAAAACTAATTCTTAAAGATCATTTTCTTGCAAAGCACAATAAGTGTTATTTCTTCACAAGTTTTGGATGCAAAGGTTGAACAGCTTGAACGCTTTTGTTTGCAAAAGATACCTTTTTATCTATTTCACCTGGATGTTTGTGAGCTCTAGAGATGAAATAATATCCGAAGAACCTATCGATACCCGTTACACATGAGATGACCCCCACATCCTTTGTCAAAATAAACAACTCCCGGATCAATGCATTTCACTCTTCGGTGCAACGCACGGGCACCTTACTACTATAGATTAGTACGACCAAAAATTGAACTAACATTATATATAGTACGATAAATGCCGATGCATGTCACCTAAAATTATATCATTCAAAACTGTGTTCAAATACGAATCCAACGATATAGTTTACATTGACATGCACTAACATTTTTCGGTTAAATCTTCACCAAATTCAATGGGGACTAATAAACCACGACCGATGTAGTACAAGTGTAGAGGTCAGCGCTGCACGGGAGTCTCACCTCTCACCCCGCTCGTGGCGCGACAGTAAAGCCGTCATATCACAAAACCCAACCACTCCAAGTAATAAGTACCATCAGAGCCACCGCAAGTCATGTACAATGTCTTGACAAGTGGAACCCACAGAGTACTTAGAATACAAGATTAAGGATGCAATTAACTTTAATAGAGGGAGAATCATACACGCAATTAACTCAAATGGATTGGACGTGACTCTATTATTCTCCAACGGCAACCGGCAAATTTCCTCCCGCGGGCCGGAGTAGGTTTCTCGGTTTGCATGCGGGTTTAACGGAGGGGTTTGATGGAGGCGAGGATGTAACATTCCAAATTTTCAATTTGGAATGTTATACATTAGGTCATCATGCATATCATATTTTCTCGCATTTTTCCGATCCTAGAAAATTTCACGCAACTCAAGGACCCTCGGAGAGAGTTGGAGATTTCGTTATTTTCATATTTGGGATTTCTCAAATTTTGAAAATAGGATCATTGGATTTATTTAATTATCTTCATAAAGTTTTTCCGATAAAAAAATTTAAGAGAGGGAATAATATGACTTTCCCGGCATTTAGGAAAAATGAAGATTTTATAAATAAATCAAATTTGGTTTTGAAAGATTTATTTGCTTTAGGCAAAAAAAAATGAGTGTTTTAAAAATATGCATTTTTGCCCCGTTTTAAAGTTCATTTTGTTCGACTCATTTTTAGGAGTCGGGGAAAATTAATTTTATTTAATTTGGAGTTCGTTTGGTTTTATTTTAAATTCGTTTAGTTTTGTTTTAAAAAAAATCTGCGCCCCCGCCTGGGCCAAGGGCCCAGCCGGCCCAACCGCCGCCGCCCCGGCCCAGCCACCCCTCCCCCTCGCGCGCGGACTCCCGCCGCCACGCCGTCATTGTCGCCGTGTCCGGCTCGGACACGAGCCGCCGCCGCCCCCTTCCCCAAGGCAACCGGACCCCCTCCTATTTAACCCCCGCCCCTCCTCTCCCCTCACCCCGAAAGCCGCCCTCACCCGAGCCGCCCGCCCGCGCGGCGGGCCGTCGCCCGGCGTCGCCCCTCGCCACCGGTCGACCCGCCGCCACCACCGCCCGTCGCCCGACCACGGGAGCCGGAGCCCGCCGGCGAGCCGCCGAGGTAGCCACCTCGCCGCCGCCCGATCCGGTTTTCGTTAGAAAAACCCGATCCGTTTTTCTCGAGATGTTCGGTTTTTTTTTCAAAACCCTAGATGGTTTTTTTTATTTTCTCGGTTTTCTTTTATTTAGTGAACGTTCACCGACCCGTTCGTTTCAATGAACGTGTTCGTTGGATTAGTTCTGTTAACGAACGTCCGCTGTTTAATCCGTTCGTCGTTTTCTTTTAATCGGATTTAATCCGTTATTTTCTGATTTTGATTTCTGATTCGATTTTCAAATCTGTTTAATTTCTCGCTCGTTTATCGGAATCTGGTGATTCAAGCGCCTGGAGTTTCGTTACGAAACCGCCGTTCCGACTAACCTACTTACACAGAGTTTTGCTACTGTAAAATTTTGACCTAGTTTCAGATTGCTAAATCGAGTCGTTCTCTCTCGAGTTTCGACTTTCGATGTTAGATTTTGATTCGATTTTTTTTTGCAACCAGGGTTCTTAAGTTGAACTCTCTGGTTAGATCTTTTATTCGAGATTTCCCCGTGCATTAGATGAGTACTTATTGTATGCTTGTTGTTTGTCTGCGTTAGGTCACCCGGAGTGCGCCGCTTGTTACTTCGAATCTCTAGGTATCGCGGATCATCAGCAAGGCAAGTAACACTTGATCATACTTTTTCTACTACCCAGTTTTATGCATTAGATCAATCCTCAAACACTTGCATGATTAGGATCTAATTAAATTGTGGGATGGGAAGTAGATTGAGGTAGTACCTATTACCTGTTTTACTTATGAACCTTTGGGAGTTACTTCTACGTTTGCTTATTATGCCATGCTATGCTAGTAGACGTGGATTGGGTGAGTGAATATCCATGACAGATGTGAGATTGTTAATTAATGGTTTATTTAAGGTGGCAACTTAAACACACATCTGGGTGGATTGAGGCACTGGAGAACCCAAAGGTTGTCTATTTTTTTTTTGGAAATCCCGGGGTACCCGTGTGATCTTCCTATGGACCGCCACCCAGGCTCAAAGGGATCATAAGATTGTTCAAGCTAGAAACTTCCGTGTGCAGCCACAAGCCATTATGGGCTCTGGCATAGTTGAGTAAGTCGTGCGAACTCTTATAGTGGTGGGCTAGCAGATGTAGGGGATGTAGGTGTACCGGTCCACCCATCGTAAGGTGCTAGCACTTCTGAAAGATCGTGTCTCGGTCATCCGTCTCTCAAACACCATGTAGTGCGAGAACCAAACGGAGGCGATCGAGTCTTGTGGGGAAAAGTGCGCAAACCTCTACAGAGTGTACAAACTAATCATGATTAGCCGTGTCCCCGGTTATGGACGTTTTGAGTATCTAGTACTTGAATATCATGTGAATCTCAACACGTTACTTCTAATAAATGTTATTGGGTTTTGATGAGTACTTTTAATTGGGATTGAGGATGCTGTCAACCATTCTCAATGTTTAATAACCACCATGATAACTAAATAAAATTATTCCTTTGTTGTAGGGAAAAACTAGCTTTATGCAAAAATGTAACCGTAGAGCTTTTCCACCAGCCATATATGCATGTAGTATAGGCTTATTACTTCTTTGCTCTCTATGTGTTACATTGCCAAAGATATTCCATGTCAATTGACCCGTTTTGGGCTGCAACTTTCATGTTGCAGACTTTTCAGACGACGAGTAAGGTGTTTAGGTCGTGGTTCTATACTCAGTGATGCCGATGGAGTTGATGGACTCACTATTCTTCCAAGTCTTCCGCTGTTATTATTAGATGGCCTTAAGCCATATTATTGTATGAAGTTCCCTTGTGGACAACGATGTAATAAGTGCGTGATTGCTACTCGCTATAAATCCTTGAAATCTTGTGTGGTGTCAGCATTACTGATCCAGGGATGACACTGAGCACAGAGACTTGATCCATTCGGGTCTGGTCGCTACAGAGAATGGTATCAGAGCACACGCTGACTATAGGACACAACCACTAAGTTAAAGCCATAAATCACTATTCTCTTCCCATTTTCTAACTCCTCATCTTTTCTACTCTCTTTAGGATGAAGGACGCGAAGATCAAGTACACCCAACCAGATGAAGGCACACCTTTTGGATTTCACTTGAAGGAAGTTACCAAGTACATGAACATTGGACTAACATGCTTAAACGGGACTTTCAACTCCACTCTGCTCAAGAGGAGCTACTGAAGATTCAAGCTCACGTTCCAGAAGGACATTCGCCCCAATCACCAAGCCTATAGATAGTGTTTTCAAGGCACCAACTTGGAGTGCAGGAAAGAGCATGGCAGCTCACATCACCATGGGACGCATTGGAGAAGTTTATCAAGAAGACCTCAAGGACACTATCTACCAGATTTGCGGACGCCGAGATGAACAATGGGACGTCGTCAGCACCAAGAAGGATAGATCCATTGCAGCGTTCATCCAGGAGTTAAACCAGCACATTCGACGCCAGGAGAACCAGATGTGCAATGATATGTTGGAGCTGCAGAATGCAAAGGGAAGGATCATCGAACTTGAAGAAGAACTAAAAACAACACGCAAGGACTACATGGACGAGATCGTAGCTCTGGCAAGACACAATAACGATCTTAAGTACGAGATCGAAGAACTCAAGAAGAAGTTGGCGCTTAGGAATGAAGACCAGTATGTCGATTGCCCAAGCGACTACATCCACATCGACGACACCGATTCGGATCCAGGTGAACCCGACTTTGAAGACGGTGGAGCAGACATCATGGAGTCTTCCACCGGTTCAAATTAGTAGAAGTCTCCCACATATTAGTAGTATCCCCTCCATGTAAACATTATAGTACACGCACTTTTGCGATAGTTAGACCGTTGTAAGCCCTTGTTTGATTGAATGAAGTGATTTTGTGTGCATTTGCTCATGTGCATTTGGGTAGTGATTCCCCTTAGACCTCATTCTATTCTAAATTTCTCTTCTTTTCTAAACCCATCAGATGCCTCCGAGACGCGACCTCGGATTCGCTTTTCCGCCAGAGATCACCCAACCGATCCAAAGAGCAGTATCACCCCGATTCAAACATTGGTGCGTAACTGTGGTAACAACAACAACAACCCACCCCACCACCACCACCGCGGATCATCTCGACTCGTTTGCTTAGACTAAACCCGCCGGTGTATTCCAAGAGCACCGAGCCGATTATGGCAGATGACCGGCTCCGCAAGATAGGAAGGGAGCTGACCACCGCGGGATGCACAGATGGAGAAAGAGTGAAGTTTGCAGACATCAGCTTGAAGGACCCGCAGCGGATGGTGGGAGAATTTCACAGCCACTTACCTCAGAGACACCTTGCCACATGGGATCAATTTCAGCAAGCTTTCCGCCGCCCATGTTTGCCAGGAGCTATGGCCATGAAGAAGCGTGAGTTTCGCAACTTACGCCAAGGAGGAAGGACTGTTGGCACAAGACGTGGATGACTTTAGTAAATTAGCACGTTATGCCCCGGATGACGTTGCTACCGATGCGCCTAAACAGAGAAGTTTCTAGAAGGACTGAATGATGAGTTCAGCATGCCGTTGATGGTAGGCGCTTCAATAACTACCAGGAGTTGGTAGACCGAGCCCTCATGATTGAAGGAAAGCAAGAAGAATTGAGAACTGCAAGCGGAAGTATGGGCAAGGGAAGTATAACTCTGGAGCTCAATGAAACCTCGTTATACCCCTAAATCAGAATTCAGTTTCAGCATACCCATGGAGGAGGTAATTCGCATAACCATAATGGTACAAAGAATGGGAACGGGAATGGAGGAAGCAATGGATGTAACCGCACCACACCATCAACCCCAACCAAGAAAGACTTAAGCCATGTCACCTGTTTCAAATGTTCCAAGCCCGCATTATGCAAATGACTGTCCGTAAGGCCAAGGTGGAAACGGAAGCTCGAAAGAAGCCAAACCCTTTCAATAGGGGACAAGTGAACCACATTGATGTGGAGGAGGTTGAAGATCAGCCCGAGGCAAGAATCGGTAAGTTTTTGGTTAAGTCATTTATCGCACTAGTTCTTTTTCGATACCGGTAGCATCGCATTCATACATATCAAGGGATTTGTAGAGAAGTATAGTCTACCTACCGGATTCTTAAAACCCTTTGCTAGTAAGCTCACCAGAGCGGAGTATATGGCCAGACAAGGATGTTTTCAAGTGCCATTAAGTATGGGAAGGCATGTGTTCCCGACGAATTTGATCATTTTGGAATCTCAAGGATTTGATGTAATTCTCGGTATGGATTGGCTGTCGATGTATGGAGGAAACATCGATTGCGCAAGTAAGCCGATTTTTCTCACAACACCAGAAGGAAGAAGGATTAAGTATGTATCACGGCATGAGCCGAGGAGAGCTCATGTAAATTGCCTATCAGGAGTTGTGCAGGAAGAGGTGCCAGTAGTAAAAGATTACCCTGATGTATTTCCTGAGGAATTGCCAGGAATGCCACCGGATAGAGACATTGAGTTTTTGATTGAACTTTTGCCAGGAACAGGCCCAATATCGAAGCGACCATATAGGATGCCCGCATGTGATTTGGCGGAAATCAAGAAGCGATTAAGGAGCTATTGGATAAAGGTTTTATACGCCCAACTTCTTCGCCTTGGGGATCACCAGTACTGTTAGTGGAGAAGAAGGACGGATCGTTAAGGATGGTTGTAGATTATCGTGGATTGAATGAAGTAACAATCAAGAATAAGTACCCACTACCAATGATAAATGATCTGTTTGATCATTTGCAAGGAGCTAAAGTGTTTTCCAAGATCGATTTGCGATCAGGGTACCATCAGTTGAAGATTCGAGAGCAGGACATACCTAAGACAGCATTTACCACGAGATATGGACTATATGAGTATACCGTTATGTCATTTGGACTGACTAACGCACCAGCCTATTTCATGAACCTGATGAACAAAGTGTTTATGGAGTTTTTGGATAAGTTCGTCGTGGTATTCATTGATGATATTTTGATTTTCTCGAAAAATGAAGAGGAACACAAGGAACATTTGCGATTGGTTTTGGAGAAACTAAGGGAACACCAGTTATATGCCAAGTTCAACAAATGTGAGTTTTGGTTAAAGGAAGTTGGATTTCTCGGACAGGTTATATCCGGAGAAGGAATAGCAGTTGACCCCACAAAAGTTGAGACCGTAATCAGATGGGAAGCACCAACGACAGTTGGAGAGATTCGAGTTTCCTTGGACTCGCAGGATACTACCGAAGATTCATTGAGAATTTCTCAAGGATCGCAAAGCCTATGACTGAATTGTTGAAGAAGGATAACAAATTCTTATGGACCGAGGACCGTGAGGCAAGTTTTCAGGAGTTGAAGAAAAGATTGGTCACCTCACCAGCTTTTGATATTGCGGATCAGACCAAGGATTATGAGGTGTATTGCGACGCTTCACGTCGAGGACTTGGAGCCGTACTTATGCAAGAAGGAAGAGTTGTTTCGTATGCTTCACGACAACTTAAGCCCCATGAGTTGAATTATGCCACTCATGATTTGGAGTTAGCAGCCGTTGTGCATGCCTTGAAGACATGGAGACATTTTCTCATTGGAAATCATTGTGAAGTGTACACGGATCACAAGAGTTTGAAGTACATTTTCACACAGAAAGAATTAAATCTCAGACAGAGGAGATGGTTAGAGCTTATCAAGGACTATGATATGAGATTGCATTATCACCCCGGAAAGGCTAACGTTGTAGCAGACGCATTGAGCCGTAAGAGCCACGTCAATACCCTAATGATGGGAGGAATACCCAATGAGTTAGCCGAGGACCTTCGAGAGATATGTTTGGAAATAGTTCCGAGAGGCTATGTAGCAGCATTGGAGATTCAACAACACTGATGGACAAAATCAGAGAAGCCCAAAAGGCAGATAAGGAAGTTGCCTCTATAAAAGAGAAAATGAGCAAAGGAAAAGCTAAAGGATTTCGTGAGGATGAGCACGATGCCCTATGGTTTGAAGATCGTGTTATTGTGCCCAACAACCCAGAGATCAGGAAGCTGATTTTACAAGAAGCCCATGATTCACCCTATTCGATCCACCCAGGAAATACCAAGATGTATTTGGATTTGAAGAATACTTTCTGGTGGACCGGAATGAAGAAGGATATTGCGGAGTATGTAGCGGTTTGCGATGTATGTCAGAAGGTAAAGGCAGAACATCAGAAGCCAGCAGGATTGTTGCAGCCATTGCCGATACCCGAATGGAAGTGGGATAAACTAGGCATGGATTTCATCACAGGTTTGCCAAAGACTCGTTTAGGTTATGACTCGATTTGGGTCATAGTCGACCGTTTAACAAAGGTAGCTCATTTCATTCCAGTCAAGACTACCTATAGCAGTGCTAAGTTGGCAAAGATATACACGACCAGAATTGTGTGTTTGCACGGAGTTCCGAGGAGCATCGTATCAGATAGAGGAACTCAATTTACCTCGAAATTTTGGAACCAGTTGCACGAAACATTGGGAACCAGATCGAATTCAAGACAGCCTTTCCACCCACGAGACCGATGGATGCACCGAGAGAGTCAATCAGATTTTGGAGGACATGTTGAGAGCTTGTCCACTAGATTATGGGTCTAGTTGGGATGATAATTTGTCGTATGCGGAATTTTCCTACAACAATAGTTACCAAACCAGCTTGAAGATGGCACCTTTCGAGGCTCTGTATGGAAGAAGGTGCAGGACACCGTTGTCATGGGACTAAACCGAGATCGCCATTGTTTGGACCAGATTTGATTAAGGAGTCCGAACAGAAAGTTAAGTTGATTCGGGACAGGCTAGAGGTAGCCCACCTGCATAAAAGAGCTATGCCGATTCAAAGCGCAAAGCGATTGAGTATGAGGTTGGAGACAGAGTATATCTCAGTAGTATCCCCGCTTGAGGAGTTAAGCGTTTTGGAGTTAAAGGAAAGTTAGCACCCCGCTTCGTTGGACCGTATAAGATTTTGCAACGCATGGGAGAAGTTGCTTATAAGTTGGAATTGCCAGAAGGACTGTCAGGAGTTCATGATGTATTCCATGTTTCTCAGTTGAAGAAATGTCACCACGAGATAGCAGAGGTACCGCTAAGAGACACAGTGCCACTGGAAGCAATTCAGTTGAAGAATGACTTAACATATGAGGAAAAACCGGTTAAGATTCTCGATTATGCCAGCAGAGTTACTCGCAAAGCAAGGTTATCAAGTTTTGCAAAGTTCAAAGGAGCCACCACACCGAGGATGAAGCCACCTGGGAAAGAGAGGAAGTTTTGCTCAAGGACCACCCTCACCTATTTTCTAGCCAACCCGAATCTCGAGGGCTAGATTCATCTTAAAGAGTAGGTTTGTAACATTCCAAATTTTCAATTTGGAATGTTATGCATTAGGTCATCATGCATATCATATTTTCTCGCATTTTTCCGATCCTAGAAAATTTCACGCAACTCAAGGACCCTCGGAGAGAGTTGGAGATTTCGTTATTTTCATATTTGGGATTTCTCAAATTTTGAAAATAGGATCATTGGATTTATTTAATTATCTTCATAAAGTTTTTCCGATAAAAAAATTTAAGAGAGGGAATAATATGACTTTCCCGGCATTTAGGAAAAATGAAGATTTTATAAATAAATAAAATTTGGTTTTGAAAGATTTATTTGCTTTAGGCAAAAAAAATGAGTGTTTTAAAATATGCATTTTTGCCCCGTTTTAAAGTTCATTTTGTTCGACTCATTTTTAGGAGTCGGGGAAAATTAATTTTATTTAATCTGGAGTTCGTTTGGTTTTATTTTAAATTCGTTTAGTTTTGTTTTAGAAAAAATATCGGCGCCCCCACCTGGGCCAAGGGCCCAGCCGGCCCAACCGCCGCCGCCTGCCCACCCCTCCCCTCACGGACTCCCGCCACACACGCCGCCGTCGCCGTGTCCGGCTCGGACACGAGCCGCCGCCCTTCCCCAAGGCAACCGGACCCCCTCCTATTTAACCCCGCCCCCTCCTCTCCCTCACCCCGAGCCGCCCCGCCGCCCCTCACCCGAGCCGCCCGCCCGCCGAAGGACGCCGCGCCGCCTGTCAGCCGACGTCGCCTCGCCACCCGGTCGACCCGCCGCCACCCACCGCCGTCGCCTCGACCCGCGGAGTTCGAGCCCTTGGCGAGCCGCTGGAGGTAGCCACCTCGCCGCCGCCCCGATCCGGTTTTCGTTAGAAAAACCCGATCCGGTTTTTCTCGAGATGTTCGGTTTTTTTTTCAAAACCCTAGATGGTTTTTTTTATTTTCTCGTTTTTCTATTATTTAGTGAACGTTCACCGACCCGTTCGTTTCAATGAACGTGTTTGTTGGATTAGTTCTGTTAACGAACGTCCGCTGTTTAATCCATTTGTCGTTTTCTTTTAATCGGATTTAATCCGTTATTTTCTGATTTTGATTTCTGATTCGATTTTCAAATCTGTTTAATTTCTCGCTCGTTTATCGGAATCAGGTGATTCAAGCGCCTGGAGTTTCATATTTAAACCGCCGTTCGACTAACCTACTTACACAGAGTTTTGCTACTGTAAAATTTTGACCTAGTTTCAGATTGCTAAATCGAGTCGTTCTCTCTCGAGTTTCGACTTTCGATGTTAGATTTTGATTCGTTTTTTTTTGCAACCAGGGTTCTTAAGTTGAACTCTCTGGTTAGATCTTTTATTCGAGATTTCCCCGTGCATTAGATGAGTACTTATTGTATGCTTGTTGTTTGTCTGCGTTAGATCACCCGGAGTGCGCCGCTTGTTACTTCGAATCTCTAGGTCTCGTGGATCATCAGCAAGGCAAGTAACACTTAATCATACCTTTTCTACTACCCAGTTTTTATGCATTAGATCAATCCTCAAACACTTGCATGATTAGGATCTAATTAAATTGAGGGATGGGAAGTAGATTGAGGTAGTACCTATTACCTGTTTTACTTATGAACCTTTGGGAGTTACTTCTATGTTTGCTTATTATGCCATGCTATGCTAGTAGACGTGGATTGGGTGAGTGAATATCCATGACAGATGTGAGATTGTTAATTAATGGTTTATTTAAGGTGGCAACTTAAACACACATCCGGGTGGATTGAGGCACCGGGAACCCAAAGTGTTGTCTGCTTTTTTTTTGAAATCCTGGGTACCCGTGTGATCTTCCTATGGACCGCCACCTGTGCTCAAAGGGATCATAAGAATAATCAAACTAGAAACTTACGTGTGAAGCCACAACACATAATGGTCTCTCTCATAGATGAGAAAGACGTGCGAACTCTTATAGTGGTGGGCTATCAGATGTAGGAGATGTAGCTCAACCCGTCCACCCATCGTAAGGTGCTAGCGCTTCTGAAAGACCGTGTCTCGGTCATCCGTCTCTCAAACACCATGTAGTGCGAGAACCAAACGGAGGCGATCGAGTCTTGTGGGGAAAAGTGCGCAAACCTCTGCAGAGTGTACAAACTAATCATGATTAGCCGTGTCCCCGGTTATGGACGTTTGAGTATCTAGTACTTGAATATCATGTGAATCTCAACGTGTTACTTCTAATAAATGTTATTTGGTTTTGATTCGTACTTTTAATTGGGATTGAGGATGCTGTCAACCATTCTCAATGTTTAATAACCACCATGATAACTAAATAAAATTATTCCTTTGTTGTAGGGAAAACTAGCTTTATGCAAAAATGTAAATCAGAGAGCTTTTCCACCAGCCATATATGCATGTAGTATAGGCTTATTACTTCTTTGCTCTCTATGTGTTACATTGCCAAAGATATTCCATGTGTCTTGACCCGTTTTGGGCTGCAACTTTCATGTTGCAGACTTTTCGCATTTGACAGTAAGGTGTTTAGGTCGTGGTTCTATACTCAGTGATGCCGATGGAGTTGATGGACTCACTATTCTTCCAAGTCTTCCGCTGTTATTATTAGATGGCCTTAAGCCATATTATTGTATGAAGTTCCCTTGTGGACAACGATGTAATAAGTGTGTGATTGCTACTCTGCTATAAATCCTTCGAAGTACTGTGTGGTGTCGACATTATCGATCCAGGATGACACCGAGCACGTAGACTTGATCCATTCGGTCTGGTCGCTACAGAGGAGGCGTGTTCAAATGCAAGGCAAAGTGACGGCACAAGATTATTCGATTTGACAACTACAACCAGTATACTATAAAAAAACAAAGAAGAGTAGTAGAGATAGAGATAAGAATAGAGACTCGGGAGGAGCACCATCTACTGCTTCGTGGGCTACTCTTGCGCTCCATTCGGCGGCCGCAACGTCCCCTACAGCCACTCCCTCCTCCGCTCCATTCGGTGGGCGCTTTTGAAATTTGGGGAGCACACTCTCGTGACTGCTAGCAGCGACGACTTCACCGATGACAACTTCTTCCCCGACCTCGGCAACCTCTTCCTCAACGACATGGGTGACAACCTCAACACCAATGGTGTTGCTCCCGTTGCACCGTATGTGTTTCTGTCCTTCCTATTTGAAATGATGGTTGAATTCATATTTCTAGTCTGTGTCCTAGATTCGATCTGTTCATCTACTATGCTAGTCCGCATGATTAGTTTAATCTCTGTTATAGCCGTCATGATTTATTTTGTAGTAAATCTCGTAGTAACTTGCTCATATATTCAACTGGCGGAACGTCCCCTACAGCCACTCCCATTTCATGGACGGCCTGGCCGATGCCTCCAAGGATCCCTTCGCTCATCGCTATGAGTGCTCGGTGCCGTTTTGGGGCTCGCCGGCGGACATCGTGCATCACCTGACGCAGGCGTGCGGCAATCACTACTGGCCCTTGGCAGAGAACATCAAGTACGAGACGTGCTACCCGTTCACCGTGCCGGAGTCACTGGAGGATCAGCGCCGCCTGCTAATCTCGGAGGAGGATGGCAGCGTCTTCCTCTTTATCGTGGCCACCGGCGAGGCCCGCGCAGGCCACCACCACATCTCTGTACTGTGCGTCAGGGGCGACGCCGTTGACGCTGACACTGACACGAGGCCTATGTATGCGTGCGTGCTCACTATTACTAGCCCTCGTAGGTACGTGGGCGGCGACACTGGCTACGCCAAGCATACTTGGACTCTGCCGAGCTGGAACCTTCCCGCCGACATCGACATGGAAAACCCATGGTGTTATTTGAACTCCAACAATGTGCACGGGGACTCCAAGGAGGTTCACCTGGACATCTGCATTTTCAAGTTAAATGTTGATCATTAGTCTTCGCTCAATGTAATCCGCTGTCTAAGCATGTGGAGACTTCCATGCATGATCTTGCTCTATTGGAGTATCGCGCATGAATAAAAGTGTATGCATTTATGGTTTAGTCTAGAATCTTCCATGTATGAATTTTTACTATAGTACTAGTGAAAGACATATGATGAACCATTTCTTGCATATCCTCTGCCCCCTCCCAAGTCATCTTGATTTAATCCCTCTGTCTAGGTGTATAAGGGCATGGTTAATACTTAAATAATATAGCCAACTGTTGCTATAAGAAAGTGTCATGTCATCTGTAGCCAACATGTATAACAATGGATACTCAAAAACTAATTCTTGAAGATCATTTCCTGCAAAGCACAATAAGAGTTATTTCTTCACAAGTTTTGGATGCAAGTTGAACAGTTGAACGCCTTTGTTTGCAAAAGATACTTTTTATCTATTTCACCCAGATGTTTGTGAGCTCTAGAGTTGAAATAATATCCGAATAAACCTATCGATACTCGTTACACATGAGATGACCCCCACATCCTTTGTCAAAATAAACAACTCCCCGGTCAATGCATTTCACTCTTCTGTGCAATGCACGGGCACCTTACTATAGATTAGTACGACCAAAAATTGAACTATCATTATATATAGTACGATAAATGATGATGCATGTCACCTAAAATTATATCATTGAAAACTATGTTCAAATACGAATCCAACGATATTGTTTTTGTTGACATGCACTAATATTTTGTCAGTTAAATCTTTAGTCAAATTCAATGGGGGATAAACCATGACCGATGTAGTAGTACTAGTGTAGAGGGCAGCGCTGCACATGAGTCTCACCTCTCACCTGCTGTATGCGCAAGAAAGAAGTCATCATATCACAAAACCCAACCACTCCCAGTAATAAGTGGCCTGGTAAAATAAACGGACAAGCAACCATCACATCCCTCCGTCTTTTTTGCATTTCATCTCTGTGCATTTACTTTCTCCGGTTCATCTTGCACACTCGATCCCTAGCAACTACTCCTAGGGCCAGTTCTTTTGGCGGCTTCCCCAGCTTTTCCCACAAGACTAGTCACAGCGGAGAGTAACAATAAGGCGACTCACTCATTTATTTGGGCTTCTAAACTACTATTCCATCCTGGTTTATTCCTCACCATTGTAATTTGTGCTAAATTTTGACCAAAGATTTAACTGGTTTATTCCTCACCGTTGTAATCCCTCCGTCTAGGTGTGAGTCATCTTACGAAAACCAAATAATCCCAAAAAACTTAGGTGCGGTGCATTAACTTCTACCTCGTTTCTTGTTTCTTGACATATCAATCAATAAGAGATAAAGAGTGTGCACGCTTTTAATGACTTGAGATATCAAACACGACATACAGTGGTTAGTTCATTGCATGCAATAGTATTAATTAGCAAATAAACATTAACATTTCTCGTTTTCTCCTCCTCCTTGGTCACGGTGCACATCCTAAGATGACTTACTCACCTGGATGGATGGAGTAGTGCATGTGACATTCACTAACATTTCATTAGTTAAATTTATGATCAAAATTTGACACAGATTACAATAGGGACCAAAAAACCAGGACGGAGGTAGTAGTTATGGGATTACTAATCTAGAAGCCTAAAATAACTGGCCCCTAGTACTCCTACTAGTAGTAGTACTCAAGTGGGAATCCCAATTGCACGGCACAACTTGTTAGGCAAAAAATTCGATACAGGGTGTAGGAAGCGGTTTGGGAATTTGCATGCCTTTCCAACAAGTGAGATACTCCGTACAAAGTACGACAGAGAAATAACCACAGAGAAGGAAGCTAAAAGTAAACAATCAAATGAGCATTTTTGCATTTGTTTTGCATTGAATTGTTTCACAAGCTTGACTAGTGTTGTTTTCTACTTTTACAAAAACAGCATCGTAATGTTAAAACGTGCATTTGCACGTACATAAGTAATAGTAGTACTCCCTCCGTCTAGGTGTATAAGTCTTCCCTCCTTCTTGGTCATGGTGCACAACCAAAGATGACTTATTGACCGGACGGAGGGAGTAGCACAATCTGCAAGCATATATCGAGAGACGTGTAGTGCGATAGTATATAGTAAAGTTTGTGCTATATGCACGCATTACTCTGCAAAATGCGTCTGAATACACAAGGTTTCCAAACTTTCCCTTTTACATACTTAATTAAGGACGCTAAAATTCCTGAACGTTCGGGATTTATCATTTGCGTCCCAAAACTAATGAGATCGCCTTACGAAACAAAAATTATACTCCTCCTAGAAGCCACGGCGCTCGCGAGCGCTTTGCGGCCTTGCCAGAGTGCCACAGTGCACGGCCGTTTCCCAGTCTTGACAACGCCTCTTCCTCAGCCTCGTAACTCGCGTGGTGCTGATTGGCGGCTTGCCGGCGGGCGAGCGCGACCTCACCAGTGTGGTGATCCGGCGCTAACAGGTACTCCTCCTCGCTGGAAGCGTGCACCCGGTCCACGTACCGCCAAGCGTAGATGAGGCGCTTGGGCCCGACTGCACTCAGGGCGTCGGCACGGGCGTCCTCCGCCACCCTCACGGCCCTCGCACGAGCCTCCTGCCAAAGAGACAATTGTCTGACTCCCTCGGACGCGGCATAGGCCTCCCAGGCAGCTTGTTCTGCGGTGCGCTTCTCTTCCTCGGCCTTCTTCTCCGCCTCTATTTTGGTGCGCTTTGCTGGAGGCAAAGCCTCCCACAAGGCGACATCCATTTCTTTCCAAAGCTCCTCAAGTCCGGGGGCCTCAGCGGGCGGCGTGGCGTTCTCCTCATAGCGGGAGCCGACGCATCCTCCGGCGCGCGTGCTGGCGAGATTGGGAACGCCGACGCGTCCACCTCGACGTGTCGCGGCGAGGAGTGGAATGCCGATGCGTCCTCCTCGACTAGTGGCGGCGAGGAACGGAACAGCGACGCGTCGCTTCGCGGCGAGGAGCGGAACGCCGACGCGTCCTCCTCGACTAGTGGCGGCGAGGAACGGAATGGCGACGCGTCGCGTAGTGGCGAGGAGCGAAACACTGACGCGTCCTCCTCGACTAGTGGCGGGAGGAACGGAACGGTGATGCGTGACCGTCTGCGCGGTGCAACGTGGGGCTCCTAGGGCTTGGGAGGGGCGATACCATGGTGGTCGACGTCAGAGGGAGGGGGAGGAGATAGCGATGAACGTGAACGTGAGGGGGAGGAGATAGTGATGTCGTGGGATGCGCAGTATTTATAGCGAGCAATGGCACACCTACGTAAGATATGGATCGAAGCTGCATCGACTTAATCGCAGGTCCGGTTGCGTCAGCGACATGTGGGCGGACCTGGCTGGCCCATATGTCGCTGACCCAATGCACCTCTGATTAAGTAACAGCTACGTGGGCATATTTGTTGGAGTAAATTACGGGGAGCGAAGGGGTGGAAATATTGCTGGTCACAAACGGATTGGACGAGCGTGGGGGAGGAGAGTCATGCATGCAGATTTTCCACACGGGGTGGAGTGGTGGGACCGCCGGAGGGAGAAGGAGAGTTTGGCAGGCATATTGTTTCCAAACATGGAGAGGAAAAGATTTGGAGACGAACGGGCTTCCTGCAGGTATGGGGAATGGTGCATAATAAGTCATCTTGCATACCAGGCTAGGTATAGTCTCAAGTCATTAAAAACATACACGCCCCACACATGTTCATATTTCAAGGAGCACTAAATTATTGCATGCGATGATTAAGGCTGGCCATACTGGTGGTATCTTAGCTGGTATCATGCACACGGGAATAGCAAACATGCTGATGTGGCAAAGAATTAAAGAAGAGAGGGGGGTTAGAGTAACTAGTGTTCATGCATGCATTGGTAAACACATTTTTGTGAAGAATGACATCACTAGTTGAGTACTTTTGCAGACTTCAAAACTATTCCACCGCCTCTACTATCTTGCTAAGAGTAGGTGAAATTTTTGAATCGAGCCCTTTAAACTAGAAGGGAGGTAGTGGTACTCTAATAGCTAACCTTGTTGTGATGACAAGATAGGACATGGCACGCACATGGATAGAGGAACTAGTCTGCATTGTGCATTTAAGTTTTGTCTGAAGTCAATGTACCTCTACTTTCACCAGACTTATAGAAAAATGTGTCAACATTCACAATGTTAAATCAATATTTTTACACTCATTATAAAACGTAGTTCTTATACTCATTATAATCTATATTGTAGATATTGATATTTTTAGTATAAATTTGGTCATGGGATTTCATTGATGCCTGTCAAAGCGTGGAGGAAGCGGAGCTTAGGGCTTGCATTGTCGGTCTCTACATAGGTATTTCTCTTCATAATCCTGTAATTTTAGAGACTGATTGCGCTTTTGTGGTAGCGTCTCTTGCATCGGGGACTATGACAGTCTGCTATGCGTGACCTCAAGATGAAAGCGTTGAGCATCTCTAAGTTGATCAACAATCTTCAATTGTCAAAGATTAGTCGTTCGCCAATAAGGTGGCACACTTAATCGCTAAGTATAGCTTTGACAATAGATTAGATGGTATTCTTGTAAATAACGCATCGCCTGTGTGGCGAATATTGTATCGAATGAGTGTACTGGTGTGGCTGGTTAATTAATATAAGGTGGTGTTAAAAAAAGTATAAATTTGGTCAAACACTTTGCAAACGGTTGACGGGAGTAAAAAGGACCAGAGGGAGTATCATGCATGCGGAGTAGGCAAAAAAATTGCTTGTCTAAAAAAAGGCAAAACAAAATTGCTCATTTATAGCCGGTCAAAGTCTCAAAGGCGCGCCGCCATGAGGGAGGCGAAGGTCGTGGGAGGCGTGACGTTTGACGGAATTAAGTGAAGTTACATCCATGCGCCGGCATGGCGTGCGAACAGGCAGAAGCTATACCATCAGGCCTACGATATGGGTCTAGTAGACATGACATCTAGTGGGTCTCGCATAGTTCTCGAGAACTCTTTGGGGGCTTGCAGCCGTTTATCCACCGGGCAAGCTAGCAACCCCACGCCGTTCTCACGCCCTACTCGTCCCCGTCTTCTACTAGTAGTACAGTACCTTACAACAGTTCGCTCCCAGTCGTCCCGTCCTTTCATATTACGGCAGTTCCACTAATCCTAACCCTCCTCCCAAATCAATGGCGTCCCAAATCTCCATGATCGGCGGTGAGTACAATGTTAGAACCATCACCGGCGATGAGTTCGACGTCATCTACACCCGTTCTTCTGCAACGGTGAAAGAATGCCTTGCTCGCTTCAAACGCATGTTCGAAAACTCAAATGATGAGTGGGTCGCTGGGCTAGATGTTGAGTACACCACAGTCCTGGGAAGCGAGAAGACACTAAAGGAGGCAGAGAAGAAGAAGCCCGTCGTGATCCAGGTTTGCGTGCATGACTTATGCTTGGTCTACCACATATGCCATGCCGATGTTGAGTGCGAGGAATTTAAGAAGTTCCTCAAGGGCGGCCGAGTCAAATTCATTATTGTAGTCTTTAGGAACGACAAGGAAATCGTGGGTCGGATATGCCTCGTTGTATGCCAGCCCTTCGATCTCCAGAAGGCAAGCCTGGTGTCCTCCTCTCAGCCTTCAATGCTGACCCTGGCAGCAGCCATGATTGATCGTTCGTATGCTAAACTGAAGAAACCTCACCATGAGTTTCATCATGCATGGGAGTCGAAGACATTAGATGAAGATCACATCCTGTACGCATCAATGGAAGCCTACCTTTGTTTAAATAACTACAAGGGTTGGATGAAGAAGAAGAGCCCAGTGTCCGGTTCAAGCAAAGAAGCGTCGGCGAGGAGGAAGAGGAAGAGGGACGAGGACGATGTCGAGGACGTGGACTCGGACTCCGAGTAGGTGGCAGTGCCGTCGCTCATGCTGGTTCTACTGCAGTGTCAAGCGGACTAGTTGCTTAGTTTATTTTTTCAAGGGTGTGTTGTGCTGAGGCCCCAGCAGAACTATGTTTATGTTCTTTCTCGTTATTTGAACTCTTTAGTACGTACAGTAGTACTATGTCTTACTATTGTTCTTCTTGCAGTTGGTCCTACTGCTCGTATCTTCGTGTTCCTACTGTACTTAATACGTTCGTACTAGTAGTATAATTTGGGTCAGTTGATTTGTGAAAGAAGTTCGACGGAGCGAAGGAAGAAAATGGCAGAAGAGATGGAAGAAGCCCGTCTAGCCATCGATGTTGCATCAAACGCCTCACATGAGTCGACTGACCCAAATTGCTCCTTCAGATTGCAGGATCCAAGTGGCATTCAAGGTCTCGAAGGTAGATTCCGCGTCCGCACCCGGTTTGCGGGCTCGACGCGCATGCGACCATCTTCCGCCGCGACAGCCACCATGCGCGCCTCCTCCACGCGGGCAGAGACGACAATGACACGCTAGTTCCTCCTCGTCAGCATGCTGGATCACGCGCTCGTCCTCCTCTTCATACGCTGCGTGCATAGACGCGACTCCACCAGCTGCTCGCGTGCTTGGCAGCGCGGCGGCATCGCGAGGAGGGACTGCAGACGACGTGAGCGGGAGAGCCTTCGGCTTCATGGCACAGGGATGGCGGCGAC
Source organism: Aegilops bicornis (assembly GCA_021605145.1). Taxonomy (NCBI): domain Eukaryota; kingdom Viridiplantae; phylum Streptophyta; class Magnoliopsida; order Poales; family Poaceae; genus Aegilops; species Aegilops bicornis. The sequence continues at coordinate 420,743,935 of CM038669.1, read as the reverse complement.
ACGGCGGTGATGGGCGGGAAATTGTTGGCCGGAGCAAGCGGGCGCCGGCATGCGCAACGGCGGCGGCGGCATATTGATGAGTGCGCGTGTGGGAGCTTACTTTATTTTTATATATAAGGTTGGTCAAACTTAAAAGAAAACTGTACTAGTACACGTAAACATTAGAATTAGGCAGCGCTTTTATTAGTTAGTACCACAGCCACGATACGGAATCCTGTGCAAGCGCGTGAACCGCGGCCGCGCGGTCGATCGAACGGTGCGTCACCGTGTCGCGCTCGAAGGACATCCACTGAACCTTTTTCTGTGTGTGAAAACAATCCTTGAATATTACTCAACTTTTTTTCCTGTGAAAGTTCTTGACTCTTCAATATTTCCATATATTTGAATTTAGCTACAGTTCGTGTTTATTTGGATTTGGACGTTTTAGGTGCCCCCTAGTTTTTTTTTAATACTGATTTTGTGTGTGTGACTGACAGAGAACGTGTGTATGTGTCCATATGTGTGTTGTGGCGGAAGGGCAATGTGGAGACGGTGTGCCTGTGATACAGACATAGAGAGGTGTGAATGTGCAAATGATCATGCATGAGTGAGACATAGACAGATGCCGATACGTTGTGTATACATGAGAGAACGGTCTTCTAGTTTACTTGTGTGTGTGTGTGTGTGTATGTGTGTGTGTGTGAGAGAGAGAGACAGAGAGAGGAGAAACTATAACACAACAACCATCTCTCTCGATTCGTCCGTCCCTCGCACGGTCGCATGCAACACATGCATCAACGCGCACATTTTGACACCCTCACCCGGCCCCTGCCCACCTCAAGGCCCGCACAATCTCTTCGCGAATACCCATTTCTCTCCTTAGGTTGGTTTTCTCTCAATATCTGACACACACACACACACACACGCACACACACACACACACAGCACAACACACACACACTCCCCGAGCACACAATTCATCCCCATCCAAGGTTATACGACGAGCACTCTCGCTTGTGCTTCTTTGCACCCCAACATGCACAACACCTCAATCTTCAAAGAGGGCATCGAGCAGATCGAAGACGGCGACCACACCGCGCTAGAGAATGCGGGGTCATTTGGAAGGTGGTGATGTGATGCGATGGTGACTCCTCCCCATCCTCTCTCTCTCTCTCTCTCTCTCTCTCTCTCTCTCTTGCACAAAATTACCAATCCCTCTCTCCCCCGCACAAAATTGTCAATCCCTCAACGCACGAGATCCTTCCCCACTCGTCCATGTTTTTTCAGCTCTCTCATCAAACATGTTGTCTCTTCTCCTTCCACGTATACAGAATCCAGATGCACACGCATCTCATGTATATTACATGTATCCATCTTTCTCACAGACCTAACTTCTTCCTCTCTCTTTCTCTCTCTATTTCTCTCTCTCTCTCTTTCTCGTTAGGTTTGTCTCCTACTCTCTCGTCCACATATGTACAATCTTTCCCGCCCTATCTGCTCCATCTTCAAAAGCTCTCTCTGCACGTTTCATTCACACATTGAGATATGTCAAAATGTTGCTTCTACAGTGGCTCATGTAGAGTTATGGTTGTTTTTGTTGCATCCTACAAAGTAATAACTATGAAATGCATTTTGATTCTCATTTGACTGGGATTATGTGAGTTTGAGCATGTTGTGAAGTACTATAGACCTTGTATACATCTTGGGATTCGACAATGATTGTAACTATTGAATTGTATAGACCATTACATTCGAAGTCAATAGCCTAATATATTTATTTCACAATTTCAACAAATAATTAGTTCACTACAAACTAAGAAAACAAATGTGTACTCCCTTCGTTTTTATTTAAGTCCGCATATTAGCATTGGTCAAAGTCAAGCTTTGTAAACTCTCAGAAAGCTTATAACAAAAAATATTAACATATACAATAACAAATAAATACCATTAGATTCATTATTGAATGTACTTTCACATCATACATATTTGTTATGGTAAATGTTTATATTTTTCTATAAACTTGGTCAAACTTTAGGAAGTTTGACTTCGGTCAAACCTAATATGCAGAGTTTACTACTACTACTTTCTAGTTGCTTAGCCGAATCACTTAACACGCCACACGGGGAGTCCAGTGTCACAAAATTTTGAGGTCCGCGGGAAAATCTCCCGCGACCCTGATTCGAGTAGTGGGAAGTTACCATCATAGCCTTCGGAACAGGCCTACGGATGACGCTTGGTAGGGGGCTGTTTTCGTAACTTCAGGTTCACCCTACCCAGCCAACCCCACCCCGGCACCCAGAGTAGTACACCTGAATACTCCCCAATTTCTATCCCCACCGCAAAATAGACTTCTCCACGGCACCGCAGCCTTCGTGCTCCTCCCCTTTACATCGGCGCACTCGTCCACCGCAGCGCATCTGCCTCATCGACGACCTCGTACGCCGCACTGGAGCCGGTCCACCGTCGTCGTCGTACACGGAGCCTCTTCCCCGGCATCGTCTTCCACGGTCTCGGATCTGCTTCCCGAAAGTCGACGCCAAGCGCGGAAGTACCACCGTCATGGACAAAGAACTGACTCCCGTTGCCGACCATGACTCACAGAGGCCGCCGCGACCATCGTTCTCCTCCTTGATTGGTAATGTGTGTATTGAATCACTTAGCAGTACATGTGCAGTTCCAATTTTGTTCATGCCTACCCTTCAAATTTCCTGGGTGCTATTGTTCTCGTAGAAGTAATTGGTTATAGCCTCCATTGTCCAATAGAATATCAGCTTGTAATTGTGCGTCGCTCCTGTATCGTGCTGTGCTTGGGTAGGTTTTTCATCTACAACCAGTAGTGTGGAAAATGATGGAAAGGTTTTTAGAATTAGCAAGATGCCCATGCGTTGCACGCATCAAGATGCATTTGTATGAGTAGTTTATCTTGTGGGAGAAAAGGATGACCGAGGGAAGGCCTTATTTGCAAATCTGGAGAGGGGTATGGGTATCTTTATGCAAAATTCTCATTTGTTTCCTTCCTATCTCGAGATATAAATCGTGACCTATATTGCAAGAAAAAAGTATAGAGAAAAAAAGTAGACAGTAAAGGAAGTAGAGATAAATATTAAATATTAAATATAAAAGAAATATAACAGTAGAGAAGAGAGTAGAGATAGCAGAGACGTCGGGAAAGGATCACGGCGCGGGAAAAAGCGGCCGGGCGTGCGCTAGTTTTGGCGCGCGGCGTCCGGCGCGCTTTATAAAATCCAACGCCCTCCCACCGCTCTGTGCCTTGCCACCGCTCTCTCCCCGCTCTGTGCCTCACCACCGCTCTCTCCCTGCTCTTTTTCGCCTCGCCGCCGCCACGCCACCATGCCGCCGCGTCGCAGGGAAACTTGGGGATACCGCGGCGTCCGCGCGCGCCCCTCCGGCGGCTTCTCCGTCGAGATCCGGTTCCGCAGGATGCGCCTCGGCCTCGACAATTTCGACACCGCCAACGAGGCCGCCCGCGCGTACGACGCGGCGGTGTGGCGCCTCCGGTGGCCTCATAGAACATTGAACTTCCCCAACGTGCCGACGTGGGAGCGGCCGCAGGAGCTCGCGCCTCTGCCGCGGCTTAGCACCGACGAGGATCGTCGCGACAACCGGAGACGGGAGCACCGTCTCGGCATCGCCGAGATGGACGAGGAAGCCATGGCGCTGTGGCGCCAACACTTCCCGCAGGACATCATCAACGAGCGCGAGTTCTATGCGCAAAGGACGGCGGAGAGGGATAAGAGGAGGGCGGAGCAAGCCGCCTATCGCGAGGACAAGCGTAGGAGAAAAGCGGACGCTCAATTCAACATGAGGCTAGGAGCAGCATCGCCCTGGGAATCCGACGATGATCGGTATCTTCACGCCTACAGTCAGACGTCGGAGGAGGAAATCACCGAGGAGGAGTCGGACGACAAGGAGTAGTTGAATTATCTTTTTTTTATCTATCTATGCTGAGAACTATCCTCTACTCTCTAGTATCTACTTCTTGATCCCAGCACTGTAAACACTTTTTTAAAGCGCCGCGTGTTGCGATTCTGTTGGAGATGCTCTAACATGGCAGACGTGTGCTTTAATGTTGCCCACAAGATGCGCGAGTATTACTAGTAGTATATTTTTCTTGCCATGTTGAGATTTTAAAACCACGAGTGCAAACATGCAGAGGAGCAATGAAGACCAAACACGGGATATTCGGGACATCTTCAAGGAGCGTGGCAAGTTAAAGAGGAGCTGCACCGAACTCAGAAAGCGAGCTTTGGTAAGTAACACCCTTTCAATTACTTCGTAGCCTCGTGTTCTTCCATGTGTATATGTTGTAGTTTCGCTTTCTCTTAAGTGTGGTGTTCTTCGATGTGTAATAAGAAGAGTCTTAAACGTCCTAATGCTTTCGTTTTTAGCTTGATGTAGGAAGTGAGTGTTCTCACCTTGTAGTCTGCTTTTATTTATTTTTTCCTTTTGAATTCACTTCCCGAGTTACATTTATCCGCTTCTACTAAATGGATCTAGGTTGCTCGAGTATTGATCTAAAAAGAAGTAACTTCATGTCGTGATGCAGTTCTGCGAGGAGGAAAGTATGGTCAACCTCGAGATCATGTTTCCAAAATGAGGCTGGATTACACACAAGGTGCCGCTTCCTAGTGATGCTGGATTAGACACAAGGTGCAAATTCCCGAGATGATGCTGGATTACACACAAGCCGTGGAGTCGTCACTGTTCGTGTCCTCGTGGCATTAGTAAAGGCTGAAAGAAAGCGTGCAGCAGCCCTTGAGAATGTAGCTGAGTTCCTGAAGAAGCGAAAAGAGCAATCAGATGCTCTCTTCACCCAAGCCAAAGAAGAGATGGAAGAAGCCAGTAATAAGTAGCAGAGGCAAAGCATGCTAGGCGTCTCCTGCTATCTAAAACTATTGTCAATAAAAAATTTCCTACATAATAGCTAGGTTCAAATGCTTATCTAGTCAGCATGCCTGTTGTGATATCCGTGCATCTACTGATGTGGCACAAAATGTTTTTTTGGGTCATGTAATAACAACAATTACTTTCCAAACAATAACAGACGAAGCATTGGACATGGTATAGTTCACGCGCAAGCCCGACATTCCAAGTTCAACTTCCACATCAAACTCATGTTCACAGATATCAGCACATTCATACATAATGTCCACAACCATGATTCACTTCAAAGCCAAAAAAAATGTGAGGAGAGTTACAAATAAAGAAAATCCTCTACTAGTTCCTCGCTACCAAGCGAGCACAACAAGTCAAGACCATGCGTAAATTAATTATATTTTAGCCATTTTTTGTGTTCTAAAATGCATGTCGGCTAGCGGAAGGACGTGTTGACGGCACAAGCGCGGATTCAATGAAGGAATGCGGGGCAGTCTTAAGCTGGTTGCACGCGCCGAGGAGGCGTGCTCGGCCTGCAGCCGTGTGCGGCCCTCTTGGCCGGGCGTGCGGTTCAATGCCTGCGCTTATGAGAGGTCGCGTCCGTGTCGAAGCAATCACTCCCTCCAAATCCTTTTTGTTTGGGTATAACAAAATCTCGTTTTCCATTCACATTTTACAAGTAAAATTCATGGACAAACTTTGACCCAAAGTACGATGGGGACTAGTAAACCGTAATGGAGGTAGTAGTTTTTTAATCGAAGAAGGGTTTCCTTCCGAATTTCATTATCGAAAACCAGCATCTAAATCTAAACCATAGTATTTTCCCTAGAACTACCAGGTTCAACATCTCGCAACATAAACCCATACAACCTCCTTCGCAAAAAACCATACAACCATACGCCAAGGAGGTACGTAGTACTATGAATTCCATTTTCGCTCCATACCAATCGCTCTAAAAACTACTTACTACTTATAACGCCGCCATTGAAAATCAAAACTCTTAACCCCGCTTAAAAGCGATATTTTAAACGTGGCTACTCGATCTGTGGCAACTGGCGAGCCACCACGCTCCAAGACGTTCACCTGTGGTCCCGACCATCAACTCCTACGGATCAAATTATCACGCGAGCTGACTATTCCTACAAAGGTGCTCCACCACGTACCCGGTACCCGCGAATGCAGCAATCATGCACCTAGGGTTTTAGGGTTTATTTGTTAACATCGCCTTTACGTAACACTCATGTGTGCGAGACAGCGAGAGGCCGACTGCGTGCGTGCGCCTCTTCTCTTCGTATATGTACTCCACCGTTTGTCTTGTGTCCAAAAAATTATAATAACTACTAGCAATGTGCCAATGCGTTGCCACACGATCAAAGTAGATTAATACATATTCTCCGATTTGATAGAAAATAAGTCTAGTTTTGAAATACGTATATCACTAAAAATATGTTATGTTTCACTCAAAATATATTCCTTTGGCGGTTTTGATGAGATAAGGGAGGAATGTTGTTGGTTTCAAGATTCAAGAAGTGGTATATGTTTAATTTCTACTCTTGCTAGCAAGATGCCAGTGCGTTGCACGGAACATCAAGATCTTGTGGGAGAAATGGATGAACGAGGGAAGGCCTTATCTGCAAATGTGGTGAAGAGTGCGGGTAAATTGCCATATTTTCCTTCCTATTTGTCAGATATAAATCGGACGATCTACATTGCAGGATGGCAGGCCCACCATCATCACCAACTCTATTTTTTATCCCTACTCTTATAAAAAGCATTGTCGGTGACGATCGTGTGCCTGCCATCCTGCAATATAGGCCGTCCGATCTATACCTGACGGATAGGAAGGAAACTATGGCAATTTTGCAAAAAGTTACCCACACCCCTCTCCACATTTGCAAATAAGGCCTTCCCTCGTTCATCCTTTTCCCCCACAAGATAAACTACTCATACAAATGCATCTTGATGCTCCGTGCAACGCATGGGCATCTTGCTAGTTGTTGGAAAAAGCCCATGTGTGTGTGAGAGAGATGGAGAGTGGAGGAGGACGGAGTGCATGTGTGACAAAGACACAAGGAGTGTGTGTGCGATAGGTATCAGCTTAAAATGAGGCGATAGTGTGTGTGTGCACGATCGAGAGGGTGTGTCTCAAGAAGGGAAGAAAAGTCTACATAGATACAAGGAGCGGGAGAGAGACATGTATGCGATGGTGGAAGCATGAGTGTGTGGGTGTATAAACCTATCTAGAGGCTAGCCAGTCGATAAATGTTTGTGAGAGAAATACGAGTCGGGGTGCCAAAGCGAGAGTTTTGTGTGTGTGAGAGAGAGACGGTAGTCGGGAAGGGGAGTGGAAGCAGGAGTTGTGTGTGTGTGTGAGAGAGAGAGGAGACGGTAGTCGGGGTTGTCTGATTGGTAAACAAATGAATAATGTCGATGCAGGATGGAGACAAAAAGGAGACCGCAACAAATGTTGTGTCTACAGGAGAGATAGAGAGAGTAATTTTAGTGGTATGAGTCATATGTAGAGACATCTAGGGTGTGTGAGAGAATCCCATAGAGAGAAAGACAAAGTGAAAGACGAGTGGAGACTGTGTGTGTGGCGGTGAAAAAGAAAGCTTAGGTACCGAGTGATACCAGAGAACAGTAGAGACGTGAGAGATAATGAAAATCGTGTACTGTATAATGATGGGGAGAGTGTGACACTTCTCAAGGGAGACGTCGAGAGACCATGTTTGCGAGGATAGGAGAAACATGAAGTGAGCGTGCGGGTGAGGTGGAGAAAAGAGAGTGATAGCTACCTGAAGGAGCATGCATGCGAGAGAGATGGGCGTGAAAGGAGTGAACAAAAAAGGGACTCAAATATTTGAATTCGAGATAATGATACATGTAATCCATACTCGAACCAAAATTGATCTATCAAACATGCATAGTCATATGAATTCATGCATCTATGGTATTTAATATGTAGATATTACTGATCCATACATTTTAGTAGAACATAATTTGGTTAAATTTTTTCGAATTCAACCTTAAGATTTCGAGTCGTTGTATGTGTAAATCATATTATACATATAAAGGAGCAGAATTCTTTGTTGTGCTTTTGAAAGTATATATAAAAAAATGATGTATATAGAATGTAATTCCAATTGAAAATGGATCCCTTGAAAAAATAGAATACAAATGGGATTCGAATTGAGTTGGCACGGTAAACGTGCACTCGCAAAATTTGAACGAAGCGGGAAAGTCGCAGTAACCGCTCGAAACCAAAATCTGCGAGATGGAAATCACTACTGCCTATCCCTGCCACGCAAAGCCTATCTGCTGGATTTCTATAGGTTTCGATAGGGGTAGGTTTGTAATTTCACCCAAACGTGACATAACCGCCTCTCACCCGGATTCATACACGGTGGGCGCCAAAACACAGTGTGTCCTTGATGTCTACTACGCAACCTTCTCCTTGTAGACATTTTTGGACCTGCAAGTGCACAGGTTTGTAGGACAGTAGCAAATTTCCCTCAAGTGGATGACCTAAGGTTTATCAATCTGTGGGAGGCGTAGGATGAAGATGGTCTCTCTCAAGCAACCCTGCAACCAGATAACAAAGAGTCTCTTGTGTCCCCAACACACCCAATACAATGGTAAATTGTATAGGTGCACTAGTTCGGCGAAGAGATGGTGATACAAGTGCAATATGGATGGTAGATAAAGGTTTTTGTAATCTGAAATAATAAAAACAGCAAGGTAACAAGTGATAGACGTGAGCGTAAACGGTATTGCAATGATAGGAAACAAGGCCTAGGGTTCATACTTCCGCTAGTGCAAGTTCTCTCAACAATAATAACATAGATAGATCATATAACAATCCCTCAACATGCAACAAAGAGTCACTCCAAAGCCACTAATAGCGGAGAACAAACATAGAGATTATGGTAGGGTACGAAACCACCTCAAAGTTATTCTTTCCAATCAATCCGGTGGGCTATTCCTATAAGTGTCACAAACAGCCCTAGAGTTCATACTAGAATAACACCTTAAGACACAAATCAACAAAAACCCTAATGTCACCTAGATACTCCATTGTCACCTCAAGTATCCGTGGGCATGATTATACGATATGCATCACACAATCTCAGATTCATCCAACCAACACAAAGTACTTCGAAGAGTGCCCCAAAGTCTCTATCGGAGAGTCAAGAACGTGTGCCAACCCCTATGCATAGGTTCATGGGCGGAACCCGCAAGTTGGTCACCAAAACATACATGAAGTGGCACATGATATCCCATTGTCACCATAGATAAACACGGCAAGACATACATCAAGTGTTCTCATGAAAGACTCAATCCGATAAGATAACTTCAAAGGGGAAACTCAATCCATTACAAGAGAGTAGAGGGGGAGAAGAAACATAAGATCCAACTATAATAGAAAAGCTCGGGATACATCAAGATCGTGCCATAGAGGGAACACGAGAGAGAACACGAGATAAAACTACATTGCAAGGATATCACAACTCATGTGAAGAAGCAAAAACTTAGGCTCAACCGATACTAACCAATATTTGTTGAAGAAGAAAGGTGGGATGCCTACCGGGGCATCCCCAAGCTTAGATGCTTGAGACTTATTGAAATACTATCTTGGGGTGCCTTGGGCATCCCCAAGCTTGAACTTTTGTGTCTCCTTAATTCCTCTCATATCATGGTTTTTCTTTTTATCAAAAGCTTCATTCACAATAAACTCAACAAGAACTCGTGAGATAGGTTAGTATAAACCAATGCAAAACCTTATCATTTTCTACTGTAAAAAATCACTAACATTATTATTCAACTTTTCATACTAAATGCCTCTGCATATTTAATACTCCTATCCTCAAATAGAATCATTAAACGGGCAAACATATGCAAAGAATGCAACCATAACAGCAATCTGCCAAAACAGTATAGTCTGTAAAGAATGCAAGATTCATCATACTTACCTAACTCAAAAAATTATGAACTAAAATTACCACTATAATAAATTTATCAGATCTCAATATGCAAAAAGATTCAACATTATACCACTCTCTGACTTTTCTAGGGAATTTTTGCAACAGCGGTAAACTTTCTGTTTTCAAACAGCAACATGTATACTAGCAAAATAAGCATGGCAAAGGCTATCCTTGACTTTTTTATTGAAACTAAAGATGCAAAACACTAATATAAAATAACAGAAAGCAAAAAATAACAAAATAAAATGACGCTCCAAGCAAAACATATATCATGTGGTGAATAAAAATATAGCTCCAAGTAAAGTTACCGATGGATGAGGACGAAAGAGGGGATGCCTTCCGGGGCATCCCCAAGATTAGGCTCTTGGTTGTCCTTGAATATTACCTTGGGGTGCCTTGGGCATCCCCAAGCTTAGGCTCTTGCCACTCCTTATTCCATAGTCCATCGAATCTTTACCCAAAACTTGAAAACTTCACAATACAAAACTTAACAGAAAACTCGTGAGCTCCGTTAGCGAAAGAAAGCAAAAAACCACTTCAAGGTACTGTAATGAACTCATTATTTATTTATATTGTTGTTAAACCTACTGTATTCCAACTTATCTACGGTTTATAAACTATTTTACTATCCATAGAGTCATCAAAATAAGCAAACAACACACGAAAAACAGAATCTGTCAAAAACAGAACAGTCTGTAGTAATCTGTAACTAACGCAAACTTATGGAACTTGAAAAATTCTAAAATAAATTGGTGAACCTGAGGAATTTGTCTAGTAATCATATTCAAAAAGAATCAGCTAAATAGCACTCTCCAGTAAAAAGTTCTAGCTAATCTCGTGAGCGCTAAAGTTTCTGTTTTTTACAGCATGATCATAAAGACTTCACCCAAGTCTTCCCAAAGGTTCTACTTGGCACAAACACTAATTAAAACATAAAACCACATCTAAACAGAAGCTAGATGGATTATTTATTAATAAACAGAACCAAAAAGCAAGAAACTAAATTAAAATTGGGTTGCCTCCCAACAAGCGATATCGTTTAACGCCTCTAGCTAGGCATTATGATTTCAATGATGCTCACATAAAAGATAAGAATTGAAACATAAAGAGAGCATCATGAAGAATATGACTAGCACATTTAATTCGAACCCACTTCCTATGCATAGGGATTTTGTGAGAAAACAACTTATGGGAACAATAATCAACTTGCATAGGAAGGTAAAACAAGCATAACTTCAAAACTTTAAGCACATAGAGAGGAAACTTGATATTATTGCAATTCCTACAAGCATATGTTCCTCCCTCATAATAATTTTCAGTAGCATCATGAATGAATTAAACAATATAACCAGCACCTAAAGCATTCTTTTCATGATCTACAACCATAGAAATTTTATTACTCTCCACATAAGCAAAATTCTTCTCATGAATAATAATGGGAGCAAACTCAACAAAATACCTATCATGTGATTGAAAATTAAGATCAAGATGACAAGTTTCATGGTTATAATTATTCTTTAAAGCATACGTGTCATCACAATAGTCATCATAGATAGGAGGCATGCTTTCATCATAGTAATTTTGCTCGTCAAAGCTTGGGGGACAAAAAATATCATCTTCATCAAACATAGCTTCCCCAAGCTTGTGGCGTTGCATATCATTAGCATCATGGATATTCAAGGAATTCATACTAACAACATTGCAATCATGCTCATCATACAAAGATCTAGTGCCAAACATTTTAATGCATTCTTCTTCTAACACTTTGGCACAATTTTCCTTTCCATCATACTCACGAAAGATATTAAAAAGGTCAAGCGTATGAGACAAACTCAATTCTAGTTTTTTGTAATTTTCTTTTATAGACTAACTAGTGCTAAAACAAGAAACAAAAAGATTTGATTGCAATATCTAAAGATATACCTTCACTTACCAAGCCTCCCCGGCAACGGCGCCACAAAAGAGCTTGATGTCTACTACGCAACCTTCTCCTTGTAGACGTTGTTGGGCCTGCAAGTGCACAGGTTTGTAGGACAGTAGCAAATTTCCCTCAAGTGGATGACCTAAGGTTTATCAATCTGTGGAGGCGTAGGATGAAGATGGTCTCTCTCAAGCAACCCTGCAACCAAATAACAAAGAGTCTCTTGTGTCCCCAACACACCCAATACAATGGTAAATTGTATAGGTGCACTAGTTCGGCAAAGAGATGGTGATACAAGTGCAATATGGATGGTAGATAAAGGTTTTTGTAATCTGAAATAATAAAAACAGCAAGGTAACAAGTGATAAACGTCAGCGTAAACGGTATTGCAATGATAGGAAACAAGGCCTAGGGTTCATACTTTCGCTAGTGCAAGTTCTCTCAACAATAATAACATAGATAGATCATATAACAATCCCTCAACATGCAACAAAGAGTCACTCCAAAGCCACTAATAGCGGAGAACAAACATAGCGATTATGGTAGGGTACGAAACCACCTCAAAGTTATTCTTTCCAATCAATCCGGTGGGCTATTCCTATAAGTGTCACAAACAGCCCTAGAGTTCGTACTAGAATAACACCTTAAGACACAAATCAACCAAAACCCTAATGTCACCTAGATACTCCATTGTCACCTCAAGTATCCGTGGGCATGATTATACGATATGCATCACACAATCTCAGATTCATCCAACCAACACAAAGTACTTCAAAGAGTGCCCCAAAGTTTCTACCGGAGAGTCAAGAACGTGTGCCAACCCCTATGCATAGGTTCATGGGCGGAACCCGCAAGTTGGTCACCAAAACATACATCAAGTGGCACATGATAACCCATTATCACCATTGATAAACACGGCAAGACATACATCAAGTGTTCTCATAAAAGACTCAGTCCGATAAGATAACTTCAAAGGGGAAACTCAATCCATTACAAGAGAGTAGAGGGGGAGAAGAAACATAAGATCCAACTATAATAGCAAAGCTCGGGACACATCAAGATCGTGCCATAGAGGGAACACGAGAGAGAGAGAGAGAGAGATCAAACACATAGCTACTGGTACATACCTTCAGCCCCGAGGGAAAACTACTCCCTCCTCGTCATGGATAGCGCCGGGATGATGAAGATGGCCACCGGTGATGGGATCCCCCTCCGGCAGGGTGCCGGAATAGGGTCCCGAGAGGTTTTTGGTGGCTACAGAGGCTTGCGGCGGCGGAACTCCCGATCTATCTTCTGTTCTGGAAGTTTTAGGGTACGTAGGTATATATGGGTGAAAGGAGTACGTCGGTGGAGCTACGGGGCCCCACGAGGCAGGGGGGCGCGCCCAGGGGGGTGGGCGCGCCCCCCACCCTCGTGAGCACCTCCCGTGTCTTCTGACGTGGAGTCCAAGTCCATCAGGTGGGTTTCCTTCCAAAAATAACTTCTCCAGTTGATTTCGTTCCGTTTTGACTCCGTCTGATATTCCTTTTCCTCGAAACACTGAAATAGGCATAAAACAGCAAATTTGGGCTGGGCCTCCGGTTAATAGGTTAGTCCCAAAAATAATATAAAAGTGGATAATAAAGCCCAATATTGCCTAAAGCAGTAGATAAAGTAGCATGCAGCTATCAAAAATTATAGATACGTTGGAGACGTATCAGTCCTCGGCCGAAATCGACTCCCTCCCTGATTCATATTCATACACGGTGGGCGCCAAAACAAACTCTCGTCGGCAAATATTCGGTGTATGCAAGATTACCGTCCTATCCCCAACCGACTAGTGTTGTTGTGATGTAGTAGAAATTTAAAACGGGGGCTAAGTTTGTAAATTTCCTCGCTTTTGAGACAAGCGCGCCCTGAATACATGGTTCCCCCCTTCCTCTCTACCTCCCTTTTCCCCATTCGTACTCCGTGGGCGCCAAAACACCCTCTCCACCCTACCCTCCTCCGTCCGCCACCCCATCCACCGCCGTCCTCCTCCACCATGCCGGAGCTGATACCCCGACACCGCCGTCCATTACAAGATATCGACCTCTCTCATCCACGGCTTCGGACCAGGATCCTTGCATCCCGTCCTCTCGCTTCATCCCCGCCGTCGTCCACCTTGCCGGCGTTGCTCCTATGACCGTCTCGTCCATCGCGCCCCGCCGCCACCGTCTACCCTCCTAGATCTGATTCCACGCCGCCGACAGCCATCGCTACCATAGCACCGTCAAATTCTCAGCAGATGCGTACACGGCGCCGCACCAGAGGCGGTACTCTTTCGTATCTGCTCAACTTATTTATCACAGCAAGAAAATAGATTGCCACTGCTTTACTCTGATTTCTTGTCTTGGTTGCGAAGTTGCCTTTGTCCGGTTTGCACCTTCAGATCTGCCATGGCACGCTCAACACCATACTCGCAATGCTTATGGTTTTCCCCTTCTATATTCCACACTAGTTAAATCACAGTAGACTAGATTTCAAAATTGGGTCAGTCGATTTTTGAGAGCTCGCCGGAGTTCGCCGGTGTGAAGGAAGGAGCTCGGGTGGGGACGGTGGTTGTGGGAGGCGGTGGTGGGGCCTCGTCGAACGAAGAAAACTCGACGCGGGTGGGGGCGGGGTGGGGTGGCGGAGGAACACAAAGTGGGGCTGGTGGTTCGGCCGGCAGCCCGTGCGGTGTTCTATATGGGAAGCACAATATGTTCCTTGTCAGGAAGGGGAGCAGGGACATCTGCAGTCAACAGCTGATAGAGCTGGCCTGTACGTGAATGATAGGCTTTCAATTAGTAGCGGCAATACAACACCGTAATTTCCAGCCAGTTGCACTTTCCCGATTTATATATCCTGGTTATGGTGTACCCCTGTTATGTACACTATGACCGGCATCCCGTGCGGTGTTCTGTATGGGAAGCACAGTATGTTCCTTGTCAGGAAGGGGAGCAGGGACATCTGCAGTCAACAGCTGATAGAGCTGGCCTGTACGTGAATGATATGCTTTCAATTAGTAGCGGCAATACAACACCGTAATTTCCAGCCAGTTGCACTTTCCCGATTTATATATCCTGGTTATGGTGTACCCATGTTATGTACACTATGATCTGCCTAGTTGTTGTGTGCTCTTGTTATCATGGTTTGGCAATAAACTCTCTATACAGTATATTATGAACCTATCATCCGCCAGCTATCCTTACTTCTAGAGCCTATTTTTTGTGTACTTGTGCCAGATTATATAAATGCACGCACCATATTACAGCACACATGAGCTCTCTCATCAGAATCCAAAGGATAGCACACAAGTGTTTACAGGGGCGCCCCTATATTAGAATATCATCTGCATTACAAAGATAATCTCACAACTATTTATGAGTTCATGGTTCTCAGATATTATACACAATTACAGTGAATATCAGAATCCGCTCATCAGAAGAATATTGTGGAACACTGCAATGACTTACAAAATTGGCACCAAGGCATTGAGTGCCATTCTGGAAGCAATGAAACTCGGACGCTCCCCACCTGTTGATTCTTGTACAGAATATCATCCTAATGACTATTCTAACCTCGAGGAGTCAAAGGCAGATGGCATGTCATGTTCACCCATCAAGGTGCCTGTTCTAATTTGGCAAGGTTTTATTGATTGCGCGTATCTTGCATATGTTGTCTTGCATTTCTTCTAGTTTGTTGCACCGCCATCTGCTTAGTTTACTCATCATATAACTCGAGATGCCATGCCCATCCATTATCAATACATATTCCATCTATCATCATACCATGTTTTTCCACTCAAATGTTGTTCTTGTGCATCAGACATCAAAAAGGAAGAGGGTGATTGCCGAACCTGAAGGAGCACCAGCAAAGTCCTTGAAAACGTGATGGTGCCGGAGAAATCAGACAGCGCCCCACTATATTAGTTGTACAACCAGTGACACAAAACGTAGGACCGACTCCAGCAGACTGTACCCATACTTCACTAGCCACACCACTAGCCCCACCACACAGGACCTGCACTCCAGCAAAAGGTATACCGATTTCATTTGCCATAGCACCAGCTGTACCACGTAAAAAATCCCACTCCCAAAGAAAAGTACAAAGAAGTCCATCAAGACCTATCCCAACTGCAGAGACGGCCAATTCCTGTAGATTGGAACCCCATTCCATTTATTCCCAGTTTAAAAGACAATGCTTTCAATGCTGTTAGGGACTACGTGCATATATTCCCATCATGGGAAAATTATAGTGAAGACAAACACCATTTTCACATCTTCCTGTCCCACTTACGTGTAAGTGCTATAATTCACGGTGATTATTTTCCTATTTTCTCGCTGATTGAACACATCAGTGATTTACATTACATTGTTGTAAGTAGGTGAGGTCAATCTGGATAGTCATGACGAGCAAAGCTTGCTTGCGCTTTTCAAGGAAGCATTGCAGCAGTATCGATGTTACCTGAGGAAATCACACTTCGATGGCAAGTCTATAAATGAATTTCCGGTGAAGTCTCCTGTGCTAAATTCAGAAGACATTGAATGGAAAAACCTTGTTATGCATCGTCTCGCTCCTGTGATGAGGTAATCGCCTATGAAATCACATGACAATTTGAACTTCTACTTTTCCGCATGTGCCTTACGGATCTTTTTCCGTGAAATCTGCTCGAAGAAGAATTCGGTTTGACAAGAACAACAGGATATCGCAAATATGCTGCCCTCTGCTTTGCTCTTGTTAGTACCTGTTGTCACTGTATCCTTTGTACTTGCATACATACCTGGTTCAATATGTGACAGCAGTATGCATGATAGCTTGCTTATCAATTGTTCGCTCCAAATTATTTGATCTGTATGAATGGTTACATTAGTGTAGAATATATCCAATGCCAATGTTTTTTTAGCTCTGCATTGTTCTTGTAAGTACATGTTGTCCTTTAGCAGTGTACTTATAATGACAGGTAGTTGTTCATGTACCATCACTCTGCAGCTTATTTTCCTTTGCCCTCCATTTTCTACACATCAGATCTATATTTACTCTTACCATAAGGTTGGTACTGAAGAAGTTTAGCTTTGCATTGCTCTTGGCTGTACCTTTTGCCTGTATCGCTGCACTTACGTTTATAGCAACTTGGTTATGTAGCGTCACTCTTCATCTTATCTTAAATATTCTCATTTTTTCGTATATTATCACATCTATATTTACTCTTAACAAAATGTAGAATAAAGGCAATGCTTTTGAAGAAGATTACGTGGTAAACTTCTTGAATTGCCCCCCATCGGCATGGACAAGACCTTTATAGAGCACATGTCGTCACCAATAATGTAGGTTTGTCTATCTCAACCCTTCAAACTTTGTTGTATATATTTGGTTAGGCATGATCGCAATAAATTGTTTATTTTTGGTGTTTGCATAAAATTGCTTGTTTAAAGTTTATTATGTAGTTCATAAACAAAAGTTTATCCTTTCTCAATTTAAGTTTTCAGTTGTACAACCAAGTTCCTTCTTCATACCATGTAAATTAAACTATACAGAGCAAGTGATCTTCTTTTGCACTGCATGTATGCTTCTGTTCTTCATCTGTAATCCAGTGGTGTGGTGAACCTGCCCACTACAACACAATGTCATATTCTGTAATGTCTTAACTATGAACAATGTCATATCATTCTACTATTATTTAAACCGTCTCTTTATTTGCCAATCTGAAATGGTATAAATTGACAGCAGACTAACCATTGATACCTATGAGTTCTTGATCTGTAATCCAGTGGTGTCGTGAAACGGCCAACTCCTTCACAATGTCATTTCCTGCCATGTCTTGACCTGAACAATACCACATTGTGTTAATGCAATTTTAAACTGTGTCACTTTATTCGTCAGTAAGAAATGTGATGAATTGTCAGCACTGATACTTACATGTGCAAAACCTGTCATGTGTCTGCTTGTTTATCTTTCAGAGTGAGGAAGATATAAGTGTTGAACAAGCGCGGTCTCATCATCTTGCTCAGCTGCTTGAGCTGCAGCTCCCAATGAGGCTAACCTTTCTTGAACTCTATTGAAGTCTTTGTCGGTTTTGTATATTATTTTGTCGGCGTGTTTATTTGCACTTTGGTGGCGATCTTTGATGCCCAAAGGTATGTAATATGTTGTCTGCTTGTGCTTTATTATCATAGTGGCGAACTTTGATGCCCAGTGGATGTAATATGCCGTAATTTCTTTATTGTATAGTCTAGGTTTTTTCTTATTCACGATGCTACAGTTATTTTACTGTATATAGATCCTGTCTTCGCGATAAACCGCCAAACCGTAAAATTACGGTACATAATCGAACCGCCATGCAATCACGATGTAGGTTGGGCACGAAGCGTGCGAACAGCTCACGGGCGGTAAGACGGCCGAAATGAACCCCACCCATGATTGTGCGAATCAAATCACGGGCTTTAAACAGCTAAAATTTCTCGGTCCTTGTTTGGCCCAATCGATATCGGCTGCGAAAGCGGGCGGATGCAAACCGGGCCGTAGTTAGGCCCAACTATATGACGGGCTTTTAACAGGCGAAATTAATATAGGGCGAAATGTTAAATCGGGCCCTTAACAGGCCGTAACTAATATCGTGTCGAATTACTACGTGGGCCTTTAGCAAGTGGGCACAAAAGCATAGTGTCCAGTTGACGGGCCGAATCTGATATGGGCCATAATTGAGCCCAAAGCCTCTTAAAGGGCCTGACCTGATCTGGGCCGTAATTTGGACCAGAACGTGGTAGGCTTTTAACGGGTCGGATCTCATCTGGGCCACTATTAGGCGGGCGTGTGAGACCATTAATGGACCGGATCAAATATGGGCGGCATTTGGCCCCAAAACATGGCAGCCGATTAATGGGTCGGCCTACTAGGGTCCTCAAAATCTTGTGGGCCTCACAATGGGCGCCCATTAATGTCGGCGAAATCTCGTGGGCCTTTAGCTGGGCGGCCCATTATGATCCGCAAGAATCTTGTGGGCCTTTACAGGCGGTCCATTATGGCACACAAAAATCTTGTGGGCCTTTACAGGCGGCCCATTATGGCCATAAAATCTTGTGGGCCTTTAGTCGGGCCAGCCCATTATGGTCCGCAGAATCTCATGGGCCTTTAGTCGGGCCGGCCCATTATGGTATGCAAAATCTTGTGGGCATTTAGTTGGGCCGGCCCATTTAAACTTGATGGGCCGGTCCACGTGTCAACATATCATAGGCGCGTCTCGCCCATTGGATGAGTGACACATGTGCCAACGCGGACCTGACACGTGTCTCCTCCAGCCAATGATGATTTTACACGTGGAAAATCCCCATTGGTCGGGGCTGTTAACGGGTTATCGGATCCAAAACCCGACCCAATAGCTTAACGGCGTTCCGTTACGGTGGATGCCACGTGTCGGTCACCCTTGACGAAAGCACTTCTGTGACGCGCGATTTATCGTCATGGAAGTGGACACTTCCGAGACGATAATTTTGGTAATGTCATGGAACATTTCTACGACAGCACAGGTATGACTATCTTGATTTTGTCATAAATTTGTCATGGATGTACATGCATGAAAAAAACGCGACCTACTGTGACAAACACGTATCATCACGGAAGTGTATTTTTTTTGTAGTGTCCCGATCTATTCAGCTCCCCGATCTTTTTAGGGTATATGGATATATATAGGCGAAAGAAGTCGGTCAGGGGAGCCACGAGGGTGGGGGCGCGCCCAGGGGGGTAGGGCACGCCTCCCTGCCTCGTGGCTTCCTTGAAGCTTCCCTGGCGTCTACTCCAAGTCCCCTGGATTGCTTCCGTTCCAAAAATAACTCTCCCGAAGGTTTCATTCCGTTTGGACTCCGTTTGATATTCTTTTTCTTCGAAACACTGAAATAGGCAAGAAAACAACAATTTGGGATGCGCCTCCGGTTAATAGGTTAGTCCCAAAAATAATATAAAAGTGTTTAGTAAAGCCCATAAATATCCAAAACAGATAATATAATAGCATGACTACTTCATACATTATAGATACGTTGGAGACGTATCACGCCTCCAAGGGCACCAATAGTGGAACTCACGGCACATCGCATTGTTTGAGGGCGTGAGGAGAATATGGTGGCCCTAGTGGCTTCTTGGGAGCATTGTCCCTCCACACCGCTCCAACGGAGACATACTTCCCCTAAAAGGAAGGAACTTCGATAACACATCCTCGTCTTCACCGGCTCCACTCTTGGTTATCTCGTACCTTTACTTGTGCAAGCTTATTTTGTGTTGTATCCTTTGCTTGCTTGTGTGCTTGTTGTTGTTGCATCATATAGGTTGCTCACCTAGTTGCATATCTAGACAACCTACTTTGATGCAAAGTTTAAATTGGTAAAGAAAAGCTAAAAATTGTTAGTTGCCTATTCACCCCTGATACGTCTCCAACGTATCTATATTTTTTATTGTTCCAGGTTATTATATTATCCTTCTTGGGTGTTTATGGGCTTTATTAAACACTTCTATATTATTTTTGGGAATAACCTATTAACCCAGAACCCAGTGCCAGTTTCTGTTTTTTCCCTTGTTTCAGTGTTTCGCAGAAAAGGAATATCAAACGGAGTCCAAACGGAATGAAACCTTCGGGAGAGTTATTTTTGGAACAGAAGCAATAGAGGGGACTTGGAGTGCACGTAAGGGAAGCAACAAGGAAGGCACGAGGAAGGGGGTGCGCCCACCCCCCTGGGCGCGCCCTCCACCCTCATGGGCCCCTC
This sequence comes from Aegilops bicornis, assembly GCA_021605145.1. NCBI lineage: Eukaryota > Viridiplantae > Streptophyta > Magnoliopsida > Poales > Poaceae > Aegilops > Aegilops bicornis. The sequence continues at coordinate 420,723,404 of CM038669.1, read as the reverse complement.
ATGGCTCCCCTTACTGACTTCTTTCGCCTATATATCTCCATATACCCTAAAACCATCGGGGAACAGAATAGATCGGGAGTTCCGCCGCCGCAAGCCTCTGTAGCCACCAAAAACAAATCGGGACCCAGGTCCGGCACCCTGCCGGAGGGGGAATCCCTCATCGGTTTCCATCTTCATCATCCCGGTGCTCCCCATGACGAGGAGGGAGTAGTTCACCGTCGGGGCTGAGGGTATGTACCAGTAGCTATGTGTTTGATCTCTCTCTCTCTCTCTCTCTCTCTCTCTCTCTCTCTCTCTCTCGTGTTCTTGAGGTGATACGATCTTTATGTATCACGAGCTTTGCTATTATAGTTGGATCTTATGATGTTTCTCCCCCTCTACTCTCTTGTAATGGATTGAGTTTTCCCTTTGAAGTTATCTTATCGGATTGAATTTTTAAGGATTTGAGAACACTTGACGTATGTCTTGCATGTGCGTGTCTGTGGTGACAATGGGATATCACATGATCCACTTGATGTATGTTTTTGTGATCAACTTGCGGGTTCCGCCCATGAACCTCTGCATAGGGGTTGGCACACGTTTTTGTCTTGACTCTCCGTAGAAACTTTGGGGCACTCTTTGAAGTACTTTGTGTTTGTTTGAATAGATGAATCTGAGATTGTGTGATGCATATCGTATAATCATACCCATGGATACTTGAGGTGACATTGGAGTATCTAGGTGACATTAGGGTTTTGGTTGATATGTGTCTTAAGGTGTTATTCTAGTACAAACTCTTGAATAGATCGATCCGAAAGAATAACTTTGAGGTGGTTCCGTACCCTACCATAATCTCTTCGTCTGTTCTCTGCTAGTAGTGACTTTGGAGTGACTCTTTGTTGCATGTTGAGGGATAGTTATATGATCCAATTATGTTATTATTGTTGAGAAAACTTGCACTAGTGAAAGTATGAACCCTAGGCCTTGTTTCCTAGCATTGCAATACCGTTTCGCTCACTTTGATCATTAGTTACGTTGCTGTTTTTATATTTTCAGATTACAAAACCTATATCTACCATCCATATTGCACTTGTATCACCATCTCTTCGCCGAACTAGTGCACCTATACAATTTACCATTGTATTGGGTGTGTTGGGGACACAAGAGACTCTTTGTTATTTGGTTGCAGGGTTGTTTGAGAGAGACCATCTTCAACCCTCGCCTCCCACGGATTGATAAACCTTAGGTCATCCACTTGAGGGGAATTTTCTACTGTCCTACAAACCTCTGCACTTGGAGGCCCAACAACGTCTACAACAAGAAGGTTGTGTAGTAGACATCAACCCCCCCCCCCTCCTCTAGTCAACTATGTCGATCCTTTCAGAAATTAAAATAGAAAAGGCCTGACATCATGTTGAGGTTAGCAGGTCAATGGAGCGGGTAAGGTTAAATTGGCCAGTGGGACCCGCGTGTCAGTCTCACAGTGACTAAACCAATTTGATTAAACCCTAAACTAAATAATTAACAGGCGGGCTGGCCCACATGTTATTGACTCGGAGGTCAAACCTCCGGACAGATGGGGTCAAGCCCACCGGAGTTAAGCCGCCAGCGGGGGCAGATGTGGCGGTGAGCTGTGGGTTTCGCCTACGATCCACCCTTCCATGCGGGGCTGGGCTCATTGGACAGCTCTTGTCAGCGCTCATCGGATGGGGGTGGTAGCTGGAGACGATGGCCACGAGCTCGGCAGCGGCGGCCGGCGTTCGGGAATGCACGGGAACGCGACTGCGATGGCCTAGGCGATGCGTGGCTGGCACCTACTGCGTTTATACGGCGCGGTGAACACGATGGATGCACGCCCGAGACCAAATGGTCACCAGAGTGTCGGCGACGGCAGGTTCGGGCGCAGGTGGCATGACGGCTACTATGTGCGACAGAGGAAACAGAGAGGGGGTTCGAGGGAGAGGCTCACAGTGACTCCAACGGTGTGGACGGAGACCTTGGGAGGGGCCAGAGCTAGCGGGACGGCGAAGCCGGTCGGAGGTTGAAGACGAGCGGCGTGGTTCAATCTGTTATCCCGGATGATGGATGGCCCCGGGATGCCACTTATATAGGCGGGGCCTTTAGTCCCGGTTCCAGCCATGCACCGGGACTAAAGGTCTGTTTTAGGCGACCAAAATTATGCGCGGGAGAAGGACCTTTAGTCCCGGCTGGTGGTGGCAACCGAGACTAAACGTGTTTTTCATGTTTTTTGTTTTTTGTTTTTTGCTTTATTTTTTTACTTTTGTTTCTACTTACAGCCAATATTTAGAGTTTCTGAGTGAATCTTTTTGCTTTAGGTCACAAAAATTATAAACTTTTTGTTAGTGCGAGTACTTTCCAAATTTGAATAGTTTAAATTTGAATTCTTTGAAATTTGTGTAAATCACTAGTTTGTGAATAACTTTAGTTTGAAAATATTTTTTTGAGTAATTCTTTTTCCTGTTGATTAATATTACTGTGTTTTATTAGTATGTTCAATTTGGGAATTTTAGGATATTTTCAATAGGCGTTTTAATCAAAAACAGATTCTGTTTAGCTCTTTAAGTTTTATACCCTTTTCCTTTGTTTTAATTATTTTACTTTATGTTTTCTTGTTATTCTTTTACCAAATTATATTATGTTTCTGTTAGTCAACATGAGGAGTTTTATTTTCATCAGATAGTGACAAATAGTTCTATCAAGTTATTTTTCATAGATAATATAAAGGTGCTTGGATGTTCATACAACGTTTATCACTTATCATCTTCGATGCTTCTGCTGTATTCATCTATGTCAAGACGTTTAAGCCATGTCAATATTAACCTTGTTATTTTATATGGAAACACCAACCGGACTAGCCGTGTATGATCAACCTTGTGAAATACTAAAAGGACATGAATAAATTTAAAATTCATAACTTAATAAAGAATTATTCAAAAATCATGTTTCAAATGCCAAAACACATTATACCCTAACTCTTACAAAGATTCCCTCCGGTTTGTTAGAAGTGGGACTTTCCAGCTATAAGTATGGAAACTCACTAGAGAGAAAGTGATGAAAGTGAAGCCGGTCACATCCCAGAGTGGGATCTTGGGGTATAAAACTTTTTCTGCACGTGTGTCCCTTCGAGCTGTAACCATGGAGAATCTTCATCATTTAATAGGATGCTTGGGTCAGTCTTCACTGTGAAGGGAAGAATTTTATGAAACTTTTCATAATCTTCTGACATGTCTGTCTTGTCCTCCATTCCTACGATGTTTCTTTTGCTTAAAAGGACTATGTGGCGCTTTGGCTCATCGTATGATGTATTCGCTTCCTTATCTTTTCTTTTTCTCGGTTTGGTAGACATGTCCTTCACATAGAAAACCTGCGCCACATCATTGGCTAGGACGAATGGTTCGTCTCTGTACCGAAGATTGTTGAGATCCACTGTTGTCATTCCGTACTGGGGGTCTACCTTTACCCCACCTCCTGTCAGATTGACCCATTTGCGTCGAAACAAAGGGACCTTAAAAAAAGGTCCATAGTCAAGTTCTCATATCTCTTCTATCTAACCATAATATGTGTCCTTGTTCGCATTGTTGTTTGTTGCATCAAAGCGAACACCACTGTTTTGGTTGGTGCTCTTTTTATCTTGGATGATCGTGTAAAATGTATTCTCATTTATCTCATACCCTTTGTAAGTCAATATAGTCGAAGATGGTGACTTGGCCAACAAGTACAGCTCATCTCCAACAGCGGGGTCATTCATGACATGTGTTTGCAACCAACTGCTGAAAGTCGCCATGTGTGTACGTTTAATCCAGGGGTCAGACTGCTCTGGGTTATTGGAGCGTACAATATCCATGTGTTCCTCGATATACGAAGCCGACAAGGTAAAATTTTGTAGAATTGTGTAATTTGCTTGAGTGTGAGAATGCCCGTCCATACATATTACTGAATCCTTTCCTAGCATGCCTTTTCCACTCAGTCTCCCATCATGCCCTCAACATCACCAGGGTCATCGCAGCTGATCTTATACTGCAATGCACTACATACCGGGGATGCATTCAAATTCTCGTACTCGCCACGATAGAGGATGCAGTCATTAGGGCATGCATGTATCTTCTGCACCTCTAATCCTAGAGGGCAGACATCCTTCTTTGCTTCGTACGTATTGTCAGGAAATTCGTTGTCCTTTGGAAGCATCTTCTTTAACATTTACAGCAACTTTTCAAATCCCTTGTTAAATACACCAGTCTTTGCCATCCATTGTAGTAATTGCAGTGTGGTACCCAGATTTTTCTTGTCATCTTCGCAATTTGGGTACAGCATTTTTTGTGATCCTCTAACATGGGCTGCAACTTCAACTTCTCTTTTTCACTTTCACGGTTTCTCTTTGCATAGGCAATGGCCCGACCAAGATCATCATCGGGCTCATCTCATGCCTCTTCTTGAGCTTCTTCCCCCATTGTAGTACCATCGTATTCAGGGAATCTAGGATAGTTGTCATCATCCTCTTCTTCTTCATTGTCTTCCATTATAACCCCTCTTTCTTCGTGCTTCGTCCAACAGTTACACCCGGACATGAAACCGGACTGAAGCAGGTGGATGTGGAGGACTTTTGAGGTAGAGTAATTCCTATCATTCTTATAGACACCACATGGACAACACATAAAACCTTTCCGCTTGTTTGCCTTAGACGCGCGCAGAAAAGTATGCACGAAATTAATGAACTGGGGAGAGCGTCAGTCATCATACATCCATTGTCGGCTCATCTTCATTACAGAACATCGAAAATACCAAATTAATACAAGTTCGTACACACTTATTCTCATAAAACAACATACAACTATCTTGCTAAAGCATTTAAATGCAACAACAAATACGATCAAGATCGCAATTAAGGTAATAATTGATCCAACGGCATAATTATTGAAGGAAATATGCCCTAGAGGCAATAATAAAGTTGTTATTTATATTTCCTTATATCATGATAAATGTTTATTATTCATACTAGAATTGTATTAACCGGAAACTTAGTACATGTGTGAATACAAGCCGAGCCATCCATTCCTTTTTATGAAAGAAAGATAAGGGACGGAAAAAAAAGATAAAATAGAGTGTCCCTAGTATGACTCTACTTGACTAGCTCGTTAATCAAAGATGGTTATGTTTCCTGACAATAGACATGTGTTTTCATTTGATGAACGGGATCACATCATTAGATAATGATGTGATGGGCAAGACCCATCCGTTAGCTTAGCATAATGATCGTTTACTTTTATTGCTATTGCTTTCATCATGACTTATACATGTTCCTCTGACTATGAGATTATGCAACTCCCGAATACCGGAGGAACACCATGTGTGCTATCAAACGTCACAACGTAACTGGGTGATTATAAAGATGCTCTACAGATGTCTCCAAAGGTGTTTGTTGGGTTGGCATAGATCGAGATGAGGATTTGTCACTCCGTGTATCGGAGAGGTATCTCTGGGCCCTCTCGGTAATGCACATCACTATAAGCCTTGCAAGCTATGTGACTAATGAGTTAGTCATGGGATGATGCATTACGAAATGAGTAAAGAGACTTGCCAGTAACGAGATTGAACTAGGTATGATGATACCGACGATCGAATCTCGGGCAAGTAACATACCGATGACAAAGGGAACAACGTATGTTGTTATGCGGTTTGACCGATAAAGATCTTCGTAGAATATGTAGGAGCTAATATGAGCATCCAGGTTCCGATTTGGTTATTGGCCGGAGATGTGTCTCGGTCATGTCTACATAGTTCTTGAACCCGTAGGGTCCGCACGCTTAACGTTCGATGACGATTTGTATTATGAGTTATGTGATTTGATGACCGAAGTTTGTTCGAAGTCCCGGATGAGATCACGGACATGACGTGGAGTCTCGAAATGGTTCAGAGGTAAAGATTCATATATAGGATGATAATATTTCGACACCGGAAGTGTTCCGGGTGATACCGGGTCACCGGAAGGGGTTCCGGGCAACCCCCGGCAAAGATATGGGCTTAATGGGCCAAGTAAGGGAACACACCAGTCCACAAGGAGTTGGTGCGCCCCCTATAGGGCCAGCCACGTGGGGAGAAAGAGAAACGAGAGGAGGAAAAGGAAAGTATGAAGTAGGACTCCTACTTCCTTCCCCTCCCCCTCCTTCCTTTCCCCCTTGTCCAAATATGATAGGGGGCCCGAATTGGACTAGGGGGCCAAGTAGGATTCCTCCTACTTGGGCGCGCCCTAGGCTGCCTCCATCCCTCTCCCTCCTTTATATACGTGGGGAGGGCACCCCTAGAGCACACATCAATTGTTCCTAGCCGTGTGCGGTGCCCCCTCCATAGTTAACACCTCAGTCATATCATCGTAGTGCTTAGGCGAAGCCCTGCGCCGGTAAATTCATCACCACCGTCGCCACGCCGTCGTGCTGACGGAACTCTCCCTCGTCCTCAACTGGATCAAGAGCTCGAGGGACGTCATCGTGCAGAACGTCGGTATAACACGGAGGTGCCGTACATTCGGTAGTTGGATCGGTTGGATCGTGAAAACGTTCGACTACATCAACCGCGTTATTAAACGCTTCCACTTTCGGTCTACGAGGGTACGTGGAAACACTCTCCCCGCTCGTTGCTATGCTTCTCCTAGATAGATCTTGCATGATCGTAGGGAATTTTTGAAATACTACGTTCCGCAGCAGTGGCATCCGAGCCACGTCTATGCGTAGATGTTATATGCACGAGTAGAACACAAAGAGTTGTGGGTGATAACAGTCATACTGCATACCAGCAACGTCTTACTTTGATTCGGCGGTATTGTTGGATGAAGCGGCCCGGACCGACATTACATGACCATGTTCATGAGACTGGTTCTACCGACGTGCTTCGCACATAGGTGGCTAGCGGGTGTCAGTTTCTCCAACTTTAGTTGAATCAAGTTTGACTGCGCCCGGTCCTTGTTGAAGGTTAAAACAACACACTTGATGAAAAACCGTTGTGGTTTTGATGCGTAGGTAAGAATGGTTCTTGCTAGAAACCCATAGTAGCCACGTAAAACTTGCAACAACAAAGTAGAGGACGTCTAACTTGTTTTGCAGGGCATGTTGTGATGTGATATGGTCAAGACGTGATGAGATATAAATTGTTGTATTAGATGATCATGTTTTGTTAAAGTTATCAACAACTGGCAGGATCCTTATGGTTGTCTCTTTATTGCATAAGATGCAAGCGCCAGATAATTGCTTTACTTCATCGCTATGCGATAGCAATAATTGCAAAAGCAATAGTTGGCGAGACGACCATGTGACGACACGTTGATAGAGATCAAGATGATGGAGATCATGGTGTCATGTGTCGGTGATGATGGAGATCATGACGGTGCTTTCGAGATGGAGGTCAAAGGCACATGATGATGATGGCCATATCATGTCACATATTTTGATTGCATGTGATGGTTATCCTTTATGCATCTTATTTTGCTTAGTACGATGGTAGCATTATAAGATGATCCCTCACTAAATTTCAAGGTATAAGTGTTCTCCCTGGGTATGCATCGTTGCTACAGTTAAATGCGTCTTAGAGACACCACGTGATGATCGGGTGTGATAAGCTCTACGTTCACATACAATGGGTGCAAGCCAGTTTTGCACACGCGGAATACTCGGGTTAAACTTGACGAGCCTAGCATATGCAGATATGGCCTCAGAACACTGAGACCGAAAGGTCGAATGTGAATCATATAGTAGATATGATCAACATAGTGATGTTCACCATTGAAAACTACTCCATCTCACGTGATGATCGGACATGGTTTAGTTGATATGGATCACGTGATCATTTAGATGACTAGAGGGATGTCTATGTAAGTGGGAGTTCTTAAGTAATATGGTTAATTGAACCTTAATTTATCATGAACTTAGTCGTGATAGTATTTGCATATCTATGTTGTAGATCAATAGCTTGCAATGTAGCTCCCCGTTTATTTTTTATATGTTACTAGAGAAAAATAAGTTGAAAGATGATAGTAGCAATGATGCGGACTGGGTCCGTGATCTGAGGATTATCCTCGTTGCTGCACAGAATAATAATGTCCTTTATGCACCGCTAGGTGAGAGACCTATTGCAGGAGTAGATGCAGACGCTATGAACGTTTTGACAAAGCTCGTTATGATGACTACTTCATAGTTTAGAGCACCATGCTTTACGGCTTAGAACAGGGACTTCAAAAACGTTTTGAACGCCATGGGGCATATAAGATGTTCCAAGAGCTGAAATTGGTATTTCAGACTCATGCCCGAGTCGAGAGGTATGAGACCTCTGACAAGTACTTTGCCTAGAAGATGGAGGAGAATAGCTCAACCAGTGAGCATGTGCTCAGAATGTCTGAGTACTACAATTGCTTGAATCAAGTGGGAGTTAATCTTCCAGATAAGATAGTGATTGACAGAGTTCTCTAGTCACTATCACCAAGTTACTAGAAATTCGTGATGAACTATAATATGCAAGGGATGACAAAAACGATTACCGAGCTCTTCGTGATGCTGAAATCGACGAAGGTAGAAATCCAGAAAAACATCAAATGTTGATGGTTGACAAGACCACTAGTTTCAAGTAAAAGGGCAAGGGAAAGAAAGGGAACTTCAAGAAGAATGTCAAGCAAGTTGCCACTCCCATGAAGAAGCACAAAGCAAGACCCAAGCCTGAAACCGAGTGCGTCTAGTTCAAAGGAAATGGTCACTGGAAGCGGAATTGCCCTAAATACTTGGCGGATAAGAAGGATGGCAAAGTGAAAAAAAGTATATATGATATACATGTTATTGATGTGTACTTTACTAGTGTTCATAGTAACCCCTAGGTATTTGATACTGGTTCTGTCGTGGAATTGTCACGACAGATGTCCTAGTGTGAGGACTTAGTCGTGAGGCCAACGCATCTTTGTAGTAGCTTGAGAGGGGTTGAGCGGAATCGAGAGACGTAACACAAGACAAGGATTTAGACAGCTTCGGGCCCCGGGAAAACATCATCCAGTAACAACCCTACATGATGTTTGTGGCTAGATCTCATTATGCTCATGAGAGAGTCGCCGGTAAGCCGGCTCTTTGTGTCTAGCCCTAGAGATTGTTTCTTCTTACTTGTCCCTCTTGGGGTGCCCTGCCCCTCCTTATATATGTTGAAGGGGTGGGTTACATGACTAGTCCTAATAGGATTAGGATTACTCTATTACAAGTGGAATCCTAGTCTTGCTTCCTTTGTAAGGGAATATTCCTTACGCTTTCCTTTAAAGTCGGCCCACCATCACATGAACCGGCCTACTGGGCCTTGGGCCTTGTCGTCCATCTGACCCGCCCGTCGGGTCTCTGATGAATCGTAAACCGCCAGGTCCAAGCGGGTCACCAGTGAGTCGCCAAGCTCCAGCTAGGCCATACATCCGGCGGTTTATACCGCGGGTTATATCCCCGACATTAGCCCCCAGTTTAATTTGGATTTATCCATGTTAAACTGATCCTGTAACATAAACACAAGAACAAATTTGACAGGTTGTGCTCCGGGTTAAATATTCTTGTAAGCCTGCACCTGATCATCCTTAAGTCCTTGACATTTTCTCCTGGAAAATCCGGGTCAATAGGCCAGCTTCATAATCCATTTGCTGACATTGGCTCTAATTTGCTCAAAACTGAGAATTTGAAATTATTCCTCCCTTATATGCATATCACCTGTAGCCCCCTAGTGCCGGGTTGTCATGCTTGCAACAACCTGGGACTTGTAATTGCCTTATGCTCATAAACATTTCAACCAGTGTAGCCCCCAAGGGCCGGGACATTATGCAATAATGAGCAGGGACTTTGTAAATATGATCATGTAACTTGAGCAGCAACGTGTAGCCCCCAAGGGCCTGCTCAGTAAGATATTACTGGGCTGGGACTTTGTATACGATTCATTGATAATAACATCATATGATGTAATCTCCACCACGGGGCTTGAACCCGCGTCCATAAGGTTAAGAGCTTTGTACTCTACCAACTGAGTAGTGGATCTTTCAATATAATGGATTAAGGCTTGTGTACCTTGAATTTTCGACAAGAGCAATTGGTAGCCCCCAAGGGCCGGCTCATTTAGAATGTGATGAGTCGGGTCTTCAATAAGTTGAGCAAAAATGACTTTGCATTAGCCCCAAGTGCCATGGTGCATCTTTGGCGGTGACATGGGACTTGCATATTCGATGTAATCTCAATTTGAATAATGTAGCCCCCAAGTGTCGGGCCGTAAGCCTGCAACGACTCGGGACTATTCCTTCCATTGTAGAATAAACCATATCCATTGATAAAATAATAGCCATTGCGCCAAAGCGACTTTGAATACCTTAAGTAAATCCAGAGTTTAAATACCCGACGGCTCTTGACCGATGGCGATTAATACGCCTCCATTGTAAGCCATAATTTTTATAACCCGGCGGCCTATAGCCTTTGAGAAAATCCAGAACGGATAATCATTTTGAAGCATCAATTTTAATGATGAGCTTGGACTTAAACATTTATATAAGTCATAGTTCTGCAAATCCTACACAGAGTTTAAACAACATATGCCCTGGCGACTTAACGTCAAAAGCCAGGGACGGCTTAAACATAATCATGTATAAATAATATCATACCTGTGATATTGAATCATACTGCCGGCTTATGATACCTGTGCAGTAAGGGTGATAACCCAATCTTTAGAAGCCAAAATTTCCAAATGTTTATGATTGTCATATACTCGCGGCTTATCGTCCAAAGTTAAGCCGAGTTAAATAGAAACCACTCATATATGCTTCAGATATGAACAAAAAGTCTCAAGACAAACCCAAAAGATTGTTTTCGAAAAACTTAAGTCAAACAGAGAGAAAAGCGATGCTTCTGATTCGAATACGATCAGTAAGCCGGACCAAAAGGGTTTAAGCTAGGATTCGAATACGATCAGGAAGCCCCCTAGTGGTTTTGGCGTTGCGCAGATCAAGAGGGTACCGACAGCTATGTTCTCTTTTGTTCGAATACGATCTATATTTGAATAGGAAGCCCCCAAATGACCTTGAGAGTTTTTTAACGACTCTGATTCGAATATGATCAAAGTCGGACCCAAAAGGGTTAAGCTATGATTCGAATACAATAAAGAAGCCCCCTAGTGGGTTTGGCATTGCGCCGATCAAGAGGGTACCGACAGCTATGTTCTCTTTGGTTCGAATACGACCTATGTTTGAACAGGAAGCCCCCAAGTGACCATAAGTTTTGGCATTGCACCGATCAAGAGGGTGCCGACAGCTATGTTCTCTTTGGTGAATGCACCTATGTTTGAACAGGAAGCCCCCAAATGACCATTGGAGCAGGGTATATATCATTAGTGTTGATAACACGATGTGAATCCCCAGAAGGTTGAGGTGACTGCGGCGGGTTATAAATGATCCTGTATGAGCCATGTCAGCAACTCGGCCAATGGTTCCTTCCAACTTGCTATTTGAAGTTAACCAAACTGTAGTAGCGGCGACTTGTGCGCATGTCCATTGAGCCATCCATCACAGACGGCGGCTGATGATAATTTGCCTCCAATTTGTTGGAAGAAAACCGAGCTACCCAAGCAGTGACTTGCTCATACTCAATAAACAGCTCATACAGATAGGTGTGGCCCGGTGTGTTGATGTAGACCAGACCACAAGGGCGGCAGCATAAGCACTTCCGTTGAGCACGGCAGCTTGGATAAATGTTAGTGGAAAATGACGATGTTATGCACCCCATATCCGCGATATATCTTCGCTTCGGCGGTGAATAATTGTCCTGATGTATTTGTATGACAGATGATCTTGTCGTCTCTGCCATGATCATGGAACAAAAAGTATTAAAGGGAAAATAGTTGTTCTTGGAGGAATTTTAAGGTACGTTGAAAAAATAAATAAGGTGGATAGCACCTGATATTTTCCTGGGACATCGAGCCAGCCGTGTACGTCGTTGGTTTTCCAACTGGTCCGAATTTTACTGCTTCCACAATTTTATATATATATGACATCCCTTGACTTTTAGTCCAATCTTCCTTCGGATAGCCGGCCCCCCATCTCCTCCTCCTCCCCTGTCTTCAGCCGGACCTGTGAAGGCAGCAGTGGACACGGCGAGCAACCGGCAAAGCAGGAGCGGTGGGCCAATAGAGGGTGGAGCAGGCGGGTCTGGAAGCGGGACCGGGTCAAAGTCGTGGCCGTGCGGATCGGAGACGAGGCGGCCCGGAGCAGAGGGGCGACTGGCGGCGGCTCAGTAGAAAGGGTGGGGCAGGACAAAGAGGTCCGCCAAGTGGCTCGACGCGAGGAGACCCGGAGGCGCGGAGCGGCTCGCCGGTGGTGAGATGACCCATGACGTCAACAACTGCTCCCAGAAGGGGCAAAGCGGCGGTCAGAGACGACTCGTCGGGGCCGTGGGACGTGGCGGCTCGGAGTGGAAACAAGGCCGTGGCGGTGGTTCAGCCCGCGACGGCTCAGGCCAGCGGTGCGTTGGAAGCAGTCGGGTCGGGGCCGCATCCTAGCGGGTGTAGCATAGAGTCAGAAGCGAGCGGCAACTCGGAGCAAGACCGGCTCGAATCCACATCGGCAGACGGCGGGTCAATTCAGTGGCGGCTGATAAGCGACTAGGAACACAAGCTTAGGCAGAGACCCGTGGAGGCAGTGGCAATTCAGCAGAAACCAGCGGGCCGTCTCAGGGCAGGCCACGGTGTTGAAGGTGGGCCACGGCATTGAGACGAGGCTGCGCTGGCGAAGGCGGGCCACGGCGTTTGAGGGCGGGCCACGGTGTCGAGACGGCAAGGGGCGCTCGAGGCGGAGTAGAAACGAGTGGCTGAGGGGACCCCGACTAGGCGGGTCTCGACAGAGGCTCGGCTACTTCTCGAGGCAAACAGCAGAGGTGGCCATGAACCTGGGCGGCTCAAAACTTGGCGATTTCGAGGTCACAAGGCGGCTCTTCGTGGCAGCTCGGATCCAGAAAGACCCAAAGGCGCAGGGCGACTCTCCGCGGCGGCTTGATGAACCCCCCTGCGAGGCGGAGTTGAAGCAAAGCAACAAGGACGGCGACGACTCAGGTCGGATCCCAAGCGGGCGCACAGCCGACGAGTCCGAGTTTAGTTCCACCTGGAGCCTAATACAGGCGGGATCCCATCTCGTTGGGACTTGCAATTCTTCAACACTTTGATGATAGACTTTGTTGATAGAAGATGATAATCCTAAGCTTGATTTGGTGCACGGACAACTTTATCAGTATATCTGCTTGGAGCAGGTGAACCGGCGGGCGGTTTGGCCACGCGCGCGGCAAACCGAAGGAGGTCAAAACCAACAAAGGACCTCGAAATCACGGCGGCTCAAAGCGCAGCCGACTCAAGGCGGGTTGATGTGGCATAAGGCTGCGGCGGAGGAACACCGGACAAGGTACCGCAGTGGAAGCGGCGGTTGGAGACCTGCAGCTCGGTGTAAGCCGGCGGGTTATGGCAGAGGCGGAGTCCGGGTCATGTTCTGAACCGGCGGGCGCGGTTGGCGGAGTGAGGCATGGCGTCGGCGACTCACAATACGCGCGGGCGGTAGAGGCAAGCCACGGTGACGGCGACTTAGCGGCGGCACGAGGCGGCGGCGGGTCACGGTGGAAGCGGCTTGGCGAGGTTGGCGGAAAAAATAGCAGCGGAGCAGTAGATCGCAGGTGAGGAAACCGCGGCCGCTGTGAAGAGCCCGTCACGCAAGGCGGGCCATGGCATTTGAGAGGCCGTGGACGCGGAGACGGCCGGCGATGTAGCAGCTCAAACGCGAGCACCTGGCAGGCGGCGGTTGACGAAGCGGAATTGGGCGAAAACCGTGTTCATAGCTGGGTCGTGGGCTGTTTCCTCCCCCTTTTTATGTGAATTTGTGCCGGCCGAACCGATCGAGTACCTGTTGGAATAGTACGATCGCTATCCGCGTGTGCATCTTGACTGGTCAATCAGAGAAAAACAAGGATTCTGGCGACTCATCCGCTCGGTCTCAGCGATTTGCAGCAATAAACTTTTGATCTTTCCTGGTATTTGCATCATGGACTAACCGTCATAATCCATCCGAGGCCACGACAGATCCAAACAATACTTTGTCTCGGCCTCGACGAATCGCCATGATCTTTTCAGCGGCAGTAAAAACGCACCCCTAAGATTCATCTCAAATCTCATACGTCGTTCCGGCTATTCATCGGTGATGATGTTTTCTGCATCGACTCTTTTTCATCCAACATATCGCAAGCTTCTTGATCCCTGAAGAAATCCCTCCAAGAAATCAACACCACCGTGCGTAGGCCACAAGGTGGGCGCCAACTGTCGTGGAATTGTCACGGCAAATGTCCTAGTGTGAGGACTTAGTCGTGAGGCCAACGCATCTTTGTAGTAGCTTGAGACGGGTTGAGCGGAATCGAGAGACGTAACACAAGACAAGGATTTAGACAGCATCGGGGCCAGGGAAAACATCATCCGGTAACAACCCTACATGTTATTTGTGGCTAGATCTCATTATGCTCATGAGGGAGTCGCCAGTAAGCCGGCTCTTTGTGTTTAGCCCTAGAGATCGTTTCTTCTTACTTGTCCCTCTTGGGGTGCGCTGCTGCTACGTCTTGAGCTTGCGTTGTTTTTCCCCGAAGAGGAGAGGATGATGCAGCACAGTAGTGTAAGTATTTCCCTCAGTTTTTAAGAACCAAGGTATCAATCCAGTAGGAGACCACGCACAAGTCCCTCGTACCTGCACAAAACGATAGCTACTCGCAACCAACGCGATTAGGGGTTGTCAATCCCTTCACGGTCACTTACGAGAGTGAGATCTGATAGAGATAATATTTTTGGTATTTTTGATAGATAGATGCAAAGTAAAAAGTAAAAGGCAAAGTAAAAACAAAGCAAGTAAATAAAGTGATAGAGATTGATATGATGAGAATAGACCCGGGGGCCATAGGTTTCACTAGTGGCTTCTCTCAAGAGCATAGATTTTCTACGGTGGGTGAACAAATTACTGTTGAGCAATTGATGTAATTGAGCATAGTTATGAGTATATCTAGGCAATGATCATGTATATAGGCATCACGTCCGAGACAAGTAGATCGAACGATTATGCATCTACTACTATTACTCCACTCATCGACCGCTATCCAAAGATGCATCTAGAGTATTAAGTTAAAAACAGAGTAACGCCTTAAGCAAGATGACATGATGTAGAGGGATAAATTCATGCAATATGATAAAAAAACATCTTGTTATCCTCGATGGCAACAATACAATACGTGCCTTGCAACCCTTTCTGTCACTGGGTAAGGACACCGCAAGATTGAACCCAAAGCTAAGCACTTCTCCCATTGCAAGAACTACCAATCTAGTTGGTCAAAGCAAACGGATAATTCGAAGAGACTTGCAAAGATAACTCAATCATACATAAAAAAATTCAGAGAAGAACCAAATATTTTCCATAGATAATACTGGATCATAAACCCACAATTCATCGGTCTCAACAAACACACCGCAAAAAGAAGATCACATCGAATAGATCTCCACGAGAGAGGGGGAGAACATTGTATTGAGATCCAAAAAGAGAGAACAAGCCATCTAGCTACTAGCTATGGACCCGAAGGTCCTAAGTAAACTACTCACACTTCATCGGGGAGGCTATGGTGTTGATGTAGAAGCCCTCCGTGGTGGATGCCCACTCCGGCGGAGCTCCGGAACAGGCCCCAATATGGGATCTCGTGGATACAGGAAGTTGCGGTGGTGGAATTAGGTTTTTGGCTCATGTTACGATCGTTTGGGGGCACGAGGGTATATATAGGAGGAAGGAGTACGTCGGTGGAGCGTCGGGGGCCTGAGGTGAGGCGCCAGTAGCGCGCCTCCACCTCGTGACCGCCTCAGCACTTCTTGGAGTAGGGTCCAAGTCTCCGGATCACGTTCGGTGAGAAAATCACGTTCGAAGGTTTCATTCTGTTTGGACTCCGTCGATATTCTGCTTTCTTCAAACACCGAAAAAGGCAAAAACAGCAATTCGGCTGGGCCTCCTGTTAATAGGTTAGTCCCAAAATAATATAAAAGTGGAAAATATAGCCCAATATAGTCCAAAACAGTAGATAAAGTAGCATGGAGCAATCAAAAATTATAGATACGTTGGCGGCGTATCGAGGCATCCCCAGCTTAATTCCTACTCGCCCTCGAGTAGGTAAATGATAAAAAGAGAATTTTTGATGCGGAGTGATACTTTGGCATAATTTCAATGTAAATCTTCTTAATTGTGATATGAATATTCAGATCCGAAAGATTCAAGACAAAAGTTCATATTGACACAAAAATAATAATACTTCAAGCATACTAATCAAAGCAATCATGTCTTCTCAAAATAACATGGCGAAAGAAAGTTTATCCCTACAAAATCATATGGTTAGACTATGCTTCATTTTCGTCACACAAAGATGTTCCCAACTTCCATACCCCCGGTGACAAGCCAAGCAATTGTTTCATACTTAAATAATCTCAAACTTTTTCAACCTTCACGCAATACATGAGCGTGAGCCATGGATATAGCACTATGGGTGGATTAGAATATAATGATGGGGATTGTGTGGAGAAGACAAAAAAGGAAAAAGTCTCACATTGACTAGGCTAATCAATGGGATATGGAGATGCCCATCAATTGATGTCAACATGAGGAGTAGGGATTGCCATGCAACGGATGCACTAGAGCTGTGAATGCTCAACAAAATAAAACTAGTGGGTGTGCATCCAACTTGCTTGCTCATGAAGACCTAGGGCATTTGAGGAAGCCCATCGTAGGAATATACAAGCCAAGTTCTATAATGAAAAATTCCCACTAGTATAAAAAGGACAACTTATAAGACTCACTATATGAAAAGCATGGTGCTACTTTGAAGCACAATATATGAGACTCACTACATGAAGAACAAGGTGCTACTTTGAAGCACAATATATGAGACTCACTACATGAAGAACAAGGTGCTACTTTGAAGAACAAGTGTGGAAAAAGAGATAGTAGCATTGCCCTTTTTATATTTTTTTTTTGCCCTTTCTTTTTTTTCTTTCTTTTGGCCTTTCTCTTCTTTTTTTTTGGGCAATGCTCTCATAATGATGATCATCACACTTCTATTGATTACAACATAAGGATTACAACTCGAAACTTAGAAAAAAATATGACTCTATATGAATGCCTCGTGATGTATCGATGGTGCAATGAATCAAGAGTGACATGTATGAAAATAATGCATGGTGGCTTTGCCACAAATACGATGTCAACTACATGATCATGCAATGGCAATATGACAAAAGTAATGTATGTCATGATGATGAGGGTGGAAGTTGCATGGCAATATATCTCGGAATGGCTATGGAAATGCCATAATAGGTAGGTATGGTGGCTGTTTTGAGGAAGATATAAGGAGTTTTATGTGTGAAAGAGCGTATCATATCACGGGGTTTGGATGCACCGTGAAGTTTGCATCAACTCTCAAGGTGAGAAAGGGCGGTACCTGCATCAAGAGGCTAGCAAAGGCGGAAAGGTGAGAGTGTGTATAATCCATGGACTCAACATTAGTCAAAAGAACTCGTATACTTATTGCAAAAATTTAGAAGTCATCAAAAATCAAGTACTACGTGCATGCTCCTAGGGGGATAGATTGGTAGGAAAAGACCATCGCTCGTCCCCGACCAACACTCATAAGGATGCACAAGCCAGGTACACTTCATGTTTCAAATTTGTTACACAACTTTAACCATACATGCATGTTACGGGACTTGCAAACTTCAACACAAGTATTTCTCAAATTAATAATCACCCAACTAGCACGACTTTGATATTATCACCTCCGTATCTCAAAACAATTATCAAGCATCAAACTTATCTTAGTATTCAACACACTCAAAAGAAAGTTTCACATATCTTGAACACCAAGTATATTAACATTAAGCAAATTACCATGCTATTAACGACTCTCAAAATAATCTAAGAAGCATGAGAGATCAATAGTTTATTTAAAACAAATCCACCACCGTGCTCTAAAAGATCTAAGTGAAGTACTAGAGCAAAAATTATCATGCCCAAAAGATATAAGTGAAGCACTATGAGCAAAAACTATCAAGCTCAAAAGATATAAGTGAAACACATAGAGTATTCTATCAAATTACAATTCATATAAGGATCTCTAAAAAGGTGTGTACAGCAAGGATGATTGTGGTAGACTAACAATCAAAGACACAAATAATACAAGACGCTCCAAGCAAAACACATATCATGTGGTGAATAAAAATATAGCTCCAAGTAAATTACCGATGGAAGTGGATTTAAAGAGGGGATGCCTTCCGGTGCATCCCCAAGGTTTGACTTTTGGTTGTCCTTGGATGATCTTGGGTGTACCATGGGCATCCCCAAGCTTAGGCTCTTGCCACTCCTTGTTCCATAATCCATCAACAGAATTCACCCAAAACTTGAAAACTTCACAACACAAAACTCAATAGAAATCTCGTGAGCTCCGTTAGAGAAAGAAAACAAAAGACTACTTTAAGGTATTGTAATGAACTCATTCTTTATTTATATTGGTGTTAAACCTACTGTATTCCAACTTATCTATGTATCATAAACTATTTTACTAGCCATAGATTCATCAAAATAAGCAAACAACACACGCAAAACAGAATCTGTCAAAAACAGAACAGTCTGTAGTAATCTGTAACTAACGAAAACTTCTGGAACCCAAAAACTTCTACCAAAATTAGAAGACCCGGAAAATTTGTTTATTGATCAGCAGCAATTGGAATCAGTATTTTATCATGTTCTGGTGATTTTTAACAATTCGGTCACTGAGCACAAAGTTTCTGGAAATTACAGCAAGATCAAATAACTATCATCCAAGAAGATCCAATAGGTCTAGCTTGGCACAAACACTAATTAAAACATAAAACCACATCCAAACAGAGGCTAGATGGATTATTTATTCCTAAACAGAAGCAAAATCAAAAAACACAAAATAAAATTGGGTTGCCTCCCAACAAGCGCTATCGTTTAACGCCCCTAGCTAGGAATATAAGCAAGGATAGATCTAAGTATTGCCATCTTTGGTAGGCAATTCTTCAATGAGGCATCTACCTCCTTTAGAATTTTCTTTCTTTCTAATTATCAAACTTTTAGGCACAAGATCGAAAAATTCATTCGTAGCAAATGGTTCCTTAATGATAGTAAAAAGATCGGGATGAATACTTATAGATTTAAGATCCGCATATTCCTTACTAGATGATTCACCCTTATTTTTAGGAACATACATATTTTTAGGAGTATTCTTTATGGAAGAAAAAGCGGTTCCCAAGTTGGTAATGATACCCTCAAGTTTATCGATTCGAGTAGAGTCTAGATTTATTTTCTCATTAACCATGGGTTCCTTCTCATGACGACAAGAGACTAGTCATGACGACAAGCAAGCAGACTAACACATGAACAAACAAAAGGCAAGGGGAAAAAGAGGAGGAGATTGGGAAAGAGAGGGCGAATAAAACGGCAAGTGTGAAGTGGGGGAGAGGAAAACGAGAGGCAAATGGCAAATAATGTAATGCGAGAGATAGGGATTGTGATGGGTACTTGGTATGTTGACTTGCTTGCGTGAGCCTCCCTGGCAACGGCGCCAGAAATCCTTCTTGCTACGTCTTGAACTTGCGTTGGTTTTCCCCTAAGAGGAGAGGATGATGCAGCATAGTAGCGTAAGTATTTCCCTCAGTTTTTGAGAACCAAGGTATCAATCCAGTAGGAGACCACGCACAAGTCCCTCGTACTGCACAAAACGATAGCTACTCGCAACCAACGCGATTAGGGGTTGTCAATCCCTTCACGGTCACTTACGAGAGTGAGATCTGATAGAGATAATATTTTTGGTATTTTTGATAGATATATGCAAAGTAAAAAGTAAAAGGCAAAGTAAAAACAAAGCAAGTAAATAAAGTGATAGAGATTGATATGATGAGAATAGACCCGGGGGCCATAGGTTTCACTAGTGCTTCTCTCAAGAGCATAGATTTTCTACGGTGGGTGAACAAATTACCGTTGAGCAATTGACAGAATTGAGCATAGTTATGATTATATCTAGGCAATGATCATGTATATAGGCATCACGTCCGAGACAAGTAGATCGAAACGATTATGCATCTACTACTATTACTCCACTCATCGACCGCTATCCAGCATGCATCTAGAGTATTAAGTTAAAAACAGAGTAACGACTTAAGCAAGATGACATGATGTAGAGGGATAAATTCATGCAATATGATAAAAAGAACCCATCTTGTTATCCTCGATGGCAACAATACAATACGTGCCTTGCAACCCTTTCTATCACTAGGTAAGGACACCGCAAGATTGAACCCAAAGCTAAGAACTTCTCCCATTGCAAGAACTACCAATCTAGTTGGCCAAAGCAAACGGATAATTCGAAGAGACTTGCAAAGATAAATCAATCATACATAAAAGAATTCAGAGAAGAATCAAATATTTTCCATAGATAATACTGGATCATAAACCCACAATTCATCGGTCTCAACAAACACACCGCAAAAAGAAGATTACATCGAATAGATCTCCAGGAGAGAGGGGGAGAACATTGTATTGAGATCCAAAAGAGAGAAGAAGCCATGTAGCTACTAGCTATGGACCCAAGGTCTGAAGTAAACTACTCACACTTCATCGGAGGGCTATGGTGTTGATGTAGAAGCCCTCCGTGGTGGATGCCCCCTCCATGAGCTCCGGAACAGGCCCCAAGATGGGATCTCGTGGATACTGAGGAAGTTGCGGTGGTGGAATTAGGTTTTTGGCTCATGTTACGATCGTTTGGGGGCGTAGGTATATATAGGAGGAAGGAGTCGTCGATTGGAGGCGTCGGGGGCCCACGAGGTATGGGGCGCACCCAGGGGGGCGCGCCCTCCACCCACGTGACCGCCTCTAGCGCTTGGTGGAGTAGGGTCCTAGTCTCCTAGATCACGTTCGGTGAGAAGATCACGTTCCCGAAGGTTTCATTCCGTTTGGACTCCGTCGATATTCTGCTTTCTTGAAACACCGAAAAAGGCAAAAACAAAGAATTTCGGGCCGGGCCTTCGGTTAATAGGTTAGTCCCAAAATAATATAAAAGTGAAAAATATAGCCCAATATAGTCCAAAACAGTAGATAAAGTAGCATGGAGCAATCAAAAATTATAGATACGTTGGAGACGCATCACCTGCCCCTCCTTATATATGTTGAAGGGGTGGGTTACATGACTAGTCCTAATAGGATTAGGATTACTCTATTACAAGTGGAATCCTAGTCTTGCTTCCTTTGTAAGGGAATATTCCTTACGCTTTCCTTTAAAGTCGACCCACCATCACATGAACCGGCCTACTGGGCCTTGGGCCTTGTCGTCCATCTAACCCGCCCGCCTGGTCTTCGATGAATCGTAAACCGCCAGGTCCAAGCGGGTCGCCAATGAGTCGGCAAGCTCCAGCCGGGTCATACATCCGGCAGTTTATACCGCGGGGTATATCCCCGACAGGTTCAGTTGCTATGATTAGTAACTTGGAACAGGAGTTACAAAATGAACAAATACTAGTTGAGGGCGAGGTGACGATGTGTGTTGGAAATTATTCCAAAGATTGATAAGATCACCATCGCACACTCCCTTTACCTTCGGGGTTAGTGTTGAACCTAAAATAAATGTTATTTGGTGTTTGCGTTGAGCATAATATGATTGGATCATGTTTATTGCAATACGGTTATTCATTTAAGTCAAAGAATAATTGTTATTTTGTTTACATGAATAAAACCTTCTGTTGTCATACACACAAGGTGAATGGTTTATTGAATCTCGATCGTAGTGATACATATATTCATGATATTGATGCCAAAAGATGCAATGTTTAATAATAATAGTGCAAATTATTTGTGGCACTGCCGTTTAGGTCATATTGGTGTAAAGCGCATGAAGAAACTCCATGCTGATGGGCTTTTGGAATCACTTGATTATGAATCACTTGATGCTTGCGAACCATGCCTCATGGGCAATATGACTAAGACTCCGTTCTTCGGAACAATGGAGCGAGCACCAAACTTATTGGAAATTATACATACTGATGTATGCGGTCCGATGAGTGTTGAGGCTTTCCGTGTGTATCGTTATTTTCTGACCTTTACAGATGATTTAAGAAGAAATGGGTATATCTACTTAATGAAACACAAGTCTGAAACATTTGAAAAGTTCAAAGAATTTCAGAGTGAAGTTGAGAATCATCGTAACAAGAAAATAAAGTTTTTACGATCTGATCGCGGAGGCAAATATTTGAGTTACGAGTTTGGCCTTCATTTGAAACAATGTGGAATAGATTCTCAAATCACGCCACCTGGAACACCACAACAGTAATGGTGTGTCCGAACGTCAGAATCAGTACTTTATTAGATATGGTGCGATCTATGATGTCTCTTATCGATTTATCACTATCGTTTTGGGGTTATGCATTAGAGACATCTGCATTCATGTTAAATAGGGCACCGTCTAAAAATCCGTTGAGACGACACTGTATGAACTGTGGTTTAGCAAGAAACCTAAGCTGTCTTTTCTTAAATTTTGGGGTTGCGATGCTTATGTGAAAAAGTTTCAGCCTAATAAGCTCAAACCCAAATCGGAGAAGTGCGTCTTCATAGGATACCCAAAAGAAACTGTTGGGTACACCTTCTATCACAGATCTGAAGGCAAGATCTTTGTTGCTAAGAGTGGATCCTTTCTAGAGAAGGAGTTTCTCTCGAAAGAAGTGAGTGGGAGGAAAGTAGAACTTGATGAGGTAATTGTACCTTCTCTCGAATTGGAAAGTAGCTCATCACTGAAATCAGTTCTAGTGATGCCTACACCAATTGGTGAGGAAGTTAATGATGATGATCATGAAACTTCAGACCAAGTTACTACCGGACCTCGTAGGTTAACCAGAGTACGATCCGCACCAGAGTGGCACAGTAATCCTGTTCTGGAAGTCATGCTACTAGACCATGATGAACCTATGAACTATGAGGAAGCGATGATGAGCCCAGATTCCGACAGATGGCTTGAGGCCATGAAAACTGAGATAGATTCCATGTATGAGAACAAAGTGTGGACTTTGGTGGACTTGCCCGATGATCGGCAAGCCATTGCGAATAAATGGATCTTCAAGAGGAAGACGGACGCTGATAGTAGTGTTACTATCTACAAAGCTCGACTTGTCGAAACGGGTTTTTGACAAGTTCAAGATGTTGACTACGATGAGATTTGCTCACTCGTATCGATGCTTAAAGTCTGTCCAAATCATGTTCAATTGCCACATTTTATGAAATCTGACAAATGGATATCAAAACTGCATTCCTTAATGGATTTATTAAAGAAGAGTTGTATATGATACAACCAGAAGGTTTTGTCAATCCTAAAGGTGCTAACAAAATGTGCAAGCTCCGGCGATCCATCTATGGACTGGTGCAAGCATCTCGGAGTTGGAATATACGCTTTGATAAGTTGATCAAAGCATATAGTTTTTATACAGACTTGCGGTGAAGCCTGTATTTACAAGAAAGTGAGTGGGAGAACTACAGCCTTTTTGATAAGTATATGTGAATGACATATTGTTGATTGGAAATGATGTAGAATTTTCTGGAAAGCATAAAGGAGTGTTTGAAAGGAGTTTTTCAAAGAAAGACCTTGGCGAAGCTGCTTACATATTGGGCATCAAGATCTATAGAGATAGATCAAGACGCTTGATAAGATTTTTCAATGAGTACATACCTTGACAAGATTTTTGAA
Organism: Aegilops bicornis; assembly: GCA_021605145.1. Taxonomy (NCBI): domain Eukaryota; kingdom Viridiplantae; phylum Streptophyta; class Magnoliopsida; order Poales; family Poaceae; genus Aegilops; species Aegilops bicornis. The sequence continues at coordinate 420,699,579 of CM038669.1, read as the reverse complement.
GTAGTTCAAAATGGAACAGCCAAAGAAGGAGTTCTTGCTTGTATTGCAAGGTGTAAAGTTGAGTAAGACTCAAAACACGACCACGGCAGAAAATATAAAGAGAATGAAAGTCATTCCCTATGCCTCATCCATAGATTCTATAAAGTATGTTATGCTGTGTACCAAACCTATTGTGTACCTTCCAATGAGTTTGGCAAGGGGGTACGATATTGATCCAGGAGTGGATCACTTGACAGCAGTCAAAATTATCCTTAGAAGACTAAGGAGATATTTCTCGGTTATGGAGGTGATAAAGAGTTCTATGTAAAGAGTTACGCCGATGCAAGCTTTTACACCGATCCGGATGACTCTGGGTCTCAATGGATACATATTAAAAGTGGGAGCAATTAGCTAGAGTAGCTCCATGCAGAGCATTGTAGACATAGAAAATTTGCAAAATACACACGGCTCTGAATGTGACAGACCCATTGACTAAGCTTCTCTCACAAGCAAAACATGATCACACCTTAGTACTCTTTGGGTGTTAATCACATAGCGAAGTGAACTAGATTATTGACTCTATTAAAATCCTTTGGGTATTAGTCACATGGTGATGCGAACTAATCACATGGTGATGTGAGCTATTGGTGTTAAATCACATGGCGATGTGAACTAGATTATTGACTCTAGTGCAAGTGGGAGACTGAAGGAAATATGCCCTAGACGCAATAATAAAGTTGTTATTTATATTTCCTTATATCATGATAAATGTTTATTATTCATGCTAGAATTGAATTAACCGGAAACTTAGTACATGTGTGAATAGATAGACAAAACAGAGTGTCCCTAGTATGCCTCTACTTGACTAGGTCGTTAATCAAAGATGGTTATGTTTCCTGACCATAGACATGTGTTGTCATTTGATGAACGGGATCACATCATTAGAGAATAATGTGATGGACAAGACCCATCCGTTAGCTTAGCATAATGATCGTTTAGTTTTATTGCTATTGCTTTCATCATGACTTATACATGTTCCTCTGACTATGAGATTATGCAACTCCCAAATACCAGAGCAACACCTTGCGTGCTATCAAACGTCACAACGTAACTGTGTGATTATAAAAATGCTCTACAGATGTATCCAAAGGTGTTTGTTGGGTTGGCATAGATCGAGATTAGGATTTGTCACTCCGTGTATCGGAGAGGTATCTATGGGCCCTCTCGGTAATGCACATCACTATAAGCCTTGCAAGCAATGTGACTAATGAGTTAGTCACAGGATGATGCATTACGGAACGAGTAAAGAGACTTGCTGGTAACGAGATTGAACTAGGTATGATGATACCGACGATCAAATCTCGGGCAAGTAACATACGATGACAAAGGGAACAACGTATGTTGTTACGTGGTTTGACCGATAAAGATCTTCTTAGAATATGTAGGAGCCAATATGAGCATCCAGGTTCCGCTATTGGTTATTGATCGGAGATGTGTCTCGGTCATGTCTACATAGTTCTCGAACTCGTAGGGTCCGCACGCTTAACGTTCGATGACGATTTGTATTATGAGTTATGTGATTTGATGACCGAAGTTTGTTCGGAGTCCCGGATGAGATCACGGACATGACAAGGAGTCTCGAAATGGTCGAGAGGTAAAAATGCATATATAGGACGATGGTATTTGGACACAGGAAGTGTTCCGGGTGATACCGGGTCACCGGAAGGGGTTTCAGGAAACCCCCAGCAAAGATATGGGCTTAATGGGCCAAGTAAGGGAACGCACCGGCCCACGAGGGGCTGGTGCGCCCCCTATAGGGCCAGCCACGTGGGGAGAAAGGAAAAGAGAGGAGGAAAAGGAAAGTATGAAGTAGGACTCCTACTTCCTTCCCCTTCCCCTTCCTTCCTTTCCCCCTTGTCCAAATATGGTAGGGGGGCGAATTGGACTAGGGGCCAAGTAGGATTCCTCCTACTTGGGCGCGCCCTAGGCTGCCTCCCTCCCTCTCCCTCCTTTATTACGTGGGGTGGGCACCGCTAGAACACACATCAATTGTTCCTATCCGTGTGCGGCGCCCCCCTTCACAGTTAACATCTCGGTCATATCGTCATAGTGCTTAGGCGAAGCCCTGCGCCGGTAAATTCATCATCACCGTCGCCACGCCGTCTCCATTTCAAGACCAGTCTCCATTAAAAAAATGCCAGGAACACCAGCGAGGCAACCGGGCTAAGGTGGGCCCATGCCACGTTATCGAAAAAGGCTAAACATACGGATTATCGTCGTGGGCCGCAACGTGAAACGGCCGTAAATCGGAGAGTGGTCCGGTGCATGCACGTTTGTGTACGGTCGACACGTGCATGCAGTTTTCAAGAGTTCGCCGGCCGTCGGTGCATGCCCCACCGGATTCGGAACTGTACCAGGTCCAGGAGCCACAAATCAGAGGAGCACCCGATGCTCGCTGCCTCCGCGCCACCACCACCCGATGGGAACCCGACGGCTGCACGCCTCCGGCCCGACAGCCCCGGAAAGGCAGGCGCGAAAGAAACGTCCGAGCTACTAGCTGGATTGAAGACGCATGCAATGCAAGCGCTTCCTCTCGACTCCTACGTGGTCATGTGGAAGGCGAGGCGGCTACGTGCCCGGCTCCTCCTCACAAGCCCAGGGCCCTCCCTCTCCCCGTCCCGTCCCTCTCCCTGCCCCCCCTCTCCACCTATCCATCCATCTATCGCCTCCGCCCCCGACGCGCACTGCATGGCTCCGCCACACACACCTCCCCGCGCGCCGTGCGCCCGTGCTGCCTCCTCCACGCACCGCTCCATAAGTATCTCCGCCTCCGCGACCTCCCCGCCCTTGCCTTGCCGTGCTTTCCAACGACCACCACCATATATACTGTGCTTACGTATATGGTATAGCTAGCATACCTCCGTTCTGCTCTGCCGGTCCAATCCCGGGACGACACAGCAAGCCACGGGTCGTTCCTTCCGAGTATATATAGCTTGTATTGGAGGTGGTGGAGCGTGATGAACAACCAGTGCGTGCCGAGCTGGGATCTGGACGAGACGGTTGGCGCGGGGCTCAACCCGGTGTCCGCCGGGTCGACGCAGCGCATGGCGTCAGGAGATAGCGGTCTGACGGGGCCGGTTGTCATGCCCATGCCGGACCAGTACGACGAGGTGGCGGAGCTGACGTGGGAGAAGGGCAACATCTTCTGGCAGGGGCTGCTCAACCGGTCGGTGCCCAAGTACCCGGCCGCGCCGGCGCCGGCGCAGATGCACGCCATCGGTGGCGCGGGAGATCACCGGGAGACGCTCGAAGCAGTGGTGGGCGAGGCGGCCGCTCGTTTGTCGTCTCAGTCCACGTCGCACCTCGGGCAGCCGTTGCCTGCAGCCACCGCGCCTTGGCTCGGTGTGGGCGCGCCGGCCGACGGGCTCGTGCCGTGCGCAAGGGTTGACGACCCGGCGGAGGGGGACGTGCAGAGGAAGCGGGCACGGGTGGTCGGCGAGGACGGGCGGGTGTGCGCCAGCCAAGGGAGCGTCGCGCCCGGCCGCGGCGAGAGCTCGCTGCTCACTCTGGAGCCCTGCGGCACCGGCGCGGACGACTTGTGCGGGTTCACGACGACCAACAACTCCACGTCGCTGGACCACGGCTCCCCGGAGACGGAGAACACGAGCTTCGGGGGAGGCGCCAGCGACTCCCGCTGCTTCAGCCGTCGGTCGCAGGCAAGCAAAGCTCTGGGCTAACAGCCTCACACCCTGCGTATATGCATGTCTCGATCGTAAGCATCTCGCATGCACGTACGTCGATCCAGCTTGTCTTGATCCGTATGGGCTTGCGGATTCCCTATGCTTATGTTTTTCTTGCGTCTATCTAACCGGTGCATGCGTCTGCTGAGATACAAAAGAGAGACGGGCTGTGCGATGAAGCAGAGAACGTCGTGATCAAGGGGGAAGCTCCAATGAGGTCGTCCATTTCTACCAAGAGGAGCCGGGCTGCTGCCATCCATAACGAATCTGAGCGTGTAAGCAACTATCTCTTCTGCACTGATGCATGACAGTGATTTGTTGCTTACACTTGATACTGGTATTTGTTATATAGTTTTATTGCTTCATACTAGTATTTGGTTATTCGTACTTTTAGTCAATGACATGCATTTTAGGTCTAGCTTCAACCAACTTGAGCAATCAGTGTATTTCTATAAGGGGTATAGAACACGTGCGCATGTACAAGTGGTAGCTAAGCTAGTGTGAATGCAGAATGTGTGGGCTACGCGTGCCTCGCTTGCATACTTCCGCCCAAGTTGAGAAACCCAGTGCAAGCCAGACTAGTCAACCGAGCTCAAGTTGAGTTGAGATAGTGATCGAGCTAGAAAGTGAATTGATTTTGGACTAGTCATGAGCTAATTGCATAGCAAATTTTGGGGAGGACCTGCACATATCTTGCGTAAGCTTGGTGTAGCACTTTCGAAACAACAGGGATTCACAACATCCGGGCGTCGTTTTCAAACGAAGCAAAAGACTTGTCATTTTCATTGATTAGAAAGAGAACAAGAATTGCTCAGATAATTGGCAGAAAACCGAGCTAAGACGGATACAATCCAACCCACATAACACGGCCACCATCGGCCAACCTGGCCAGCGACATGGAACAGAGAGCTATGAAGAAGAAAAGACATTCGCCGAGGAGTCGCAGGCGTCATCGTCACCGCCGATTACCTCCGAACGATCGACTCCGACTTCACCATAGAACTCCATCATCGAAGCCAATCCGCAAGCAATTGCATAGAAACCACGACTACACGTGCCAACAGATGAACACATGCACGAACAACCGACAACTCCTACTTTGACGACAAGCTTTGCAAGGGAAATATGCAGGACTTTGCGTCGAGCGTGCCCTCCGCAAACGACCACCGAGTGCCTATCATCATCGCAACCTATAGTCGCTCCACCGCAGCTCCGGCTTAAAGCAACTAGACAACCACAGAAGAGCTCCTCGCACACGCCAGGAAGATCCGACTACCAAAGCCCAAGCTGTGACCTCAAGCTCCTCTCGATGTCATCATCGTTGCCAAACAGAAATAAGCATCCTTGGAACGGCCACCACAACAACCCACACGGCGAAGATGACGCCATCCATCGGTCTCCAGTTGTAGCCGACTCCAAGATGATGCCCCCAAGGAGGATGATGGCATGAAGACGCCTTCATCTCCCGATTCTACGGATCTGAGGTTTCCCTCTTGAGCCATTGCCGCGAGGAGAGGGGAGGAACACCACACAGGGGTGATGCTTCCAAGAAAGAGTATGACGCCCGCGCACGTCGCCATTGCTAGATCCAACAAAAGCCGAAGATAGGATTTCTCCCGGTGAAGCTCGACTACCAACTGCGCGTACCGTCCTGCTATGAACCGCCGCCCACCAGTCACCGTAGAGCACCAGGGGAGCACCTCCTGTCAGTTCCTGCCTCCGCTTAGGCTGTCATATACGGTCACCAGGCCAGTAGCCGCATCACTGCTGAAACCTTGGTGCACCCGCCGTCCACGCCATCAGGTCGACCCAACCGGAAGAGCTAGGGTCAGCACCCGGATCTTGCCGGGCTGCACGTCCCACCACCATCGGAGGACACCTAGCACTAGCAGTAGCTTCGTCACCGCCCGCGTAGCCGACAGAGGCCACGGCCACAGCTTCTAGAACCACCGGCACGAAGTGTGCATGAGAGCCCTCGCCACTTAAGGAGTAGGGGTGTGTCACCACTGCAACCAACGCCAGCAGTAGCGGCGGCAGGGCAGGCACACACTCGACCCTTCTTTCGTGGCTAGGGTTGGACGCCCTGGTGCCGCCAGGGAGTGGAACATATATGTTGAGACAACAATGTCTAGAAAGAAGGAGTAATTATTTTTACTTATGAATCCTGAGCGTAATGTCTCAGCCACAACCATCGGTTCCCGACAATTACGCTTGATGAAATCTTGACTGGCCTCATAGACCAATACTTGTCCTTCTTACACACTTTATCTTTACTTGTGAGCATCCTGTGTCAACTTCCTAGTTGGTCATTCCGTAAAAAAGTAATTCCTTGGTGATACGAGTAATTTCTATCAAATCATGAAGTCAAATAGACCTTCCACTGAAATACAAGAGATACTTACCCCGCCGAAGCATTCGTCTGTAGCTGCAGTGTGCTCCCTCGTTCGTCCCGTCCGTCCAGTAGGGGTGTTCCCTCTTAGCACACATCTATGTGTGCCAATGTCAGCATCCACATATGCCCATGTCGTGTGTCACGACGGGTTGTACATGGCTTGTACATGTCTGCGTCACTCACCCACAAAGACATGTGTAACCGCAAGGGTTGACTCTAATATCATTTGTAACGCTCCGGCCACACAACCATCAGTTCCTGAGCGTCATACCTGGCAGGATCTAGACTGGCATCACAAACCAACACTAATCTTTCATGCACACTTTATCATCACTCGTGCGCATCTAGGATTAACTTCTCAGTCATTCACTCATCCTCAAATTTAAGAAAAAGGGTATCCCCCACTTTATATTATAAAGCAGACAACTGATACATCCAGTTTGCTGGGGCCATAGCACAGCAGAGCCCAAAAGGAAAAAAAAGAAGAAAAAAGAAGAGAAATAAATGCCGACATCGGCAGATCAACGGAGAAAGGAAGCCCTGCAACCGCTGCACCCTTCGAAGAAGTACCACCACGCTCCCAGCATCCCGAAGTGTCGTGCACCAAGCAACACCTTCAAGAAGGAATGAGACGGCGTCGTCGTTGTTGCCCGAACAAGTTCTAGGGTTACATCTGACGCCCCTCGGGAGGGACCGATGGCGCCTGCAGGCGTCACCGCGTCGGTGTCGAACAAGCCGACATGGATTTCTCCCGATCCATGACCACCACCACCGCCCCAGGCATTTCCACATGCATCACCCCAACATCCACCCACCAGCGTGTGCCACCACAATTACTGGGCAACCCTCGCCGCCTCGCTGGAGCTGCCAACGCGAGACCTGGAGATGGAAAGGGAACAACAGCCAAGGGAGCGATCACAACGCGGCTGGAGGGAGGGAACAGCCTCCACCGCCTCAGTGGGGCCGACCGGACGCGTCGACAAGGACATGGCGGGCACCGAATGCCCGGCTGGGTCCACTTAGACCCGGACAGTCCTGTCACCATGCTGCAGAGCGCCGATCGACGAAGCCCTCACCGTCCGAGACCGCCGCCACCACGCCACCACCAGGGAATGACGTCGCCGAACGCCGAGCCACCGGGCCGCCCAACCCGGATGAGGCCCAAAAGCAAATCTGGGCAGGGCGGGCGCCGCCAAGCCTGGGCCACTGGTCGCCCCATGGCTAACGGCCGCATCCGCAGTCGAGAACCACCGCTGCCCGCGCATCACCACCGACGGGCAAAGACCGGCCGGCCGAGGCGCACCGGTCGGTCGAGGCGCGCCGCCGTTATCACCGCCTCGAGCAGGGAAGGCCGCGCCGGGAAGAGCATGCCCGCCGCCAGCACCACGTGGCCGAGGACCGGCGGTGCATGCTGACGGCGGCGGGAGGAGGGAGGGACGTGGGGGAGAGCTCGAGGAGCGCGAAGGAAGGGCCCCCGGCCGCCTCGCTCAGGGAGGCGGCACGGGGTTACGGGAGAATGGAGGGGGGAGGAGAAGGGGAACGAGAGGAGGAAGGGGCTGGCGGCTCCGGCGGGCTCCGGACGCCGCGGCGACGGCTCCGCACGGGGGAGCCGTTGGCGGCGGGGGAGCGGGGTCCGTTTTCTATTCTGCATCCTCAAATTTCTCCAAGCCAAGAATGTTTAACTTTGAGATTCCTTACGAATTGGCTCTTGGAAAAGGAATTCCTTGTTGATATGAGTAGTGTATCATTTTTATTAAGCAAGTATGCCACACTAAAAAACTGAATGTCTACGGGCCATTAGAGTGCGTACGTGAGCATCAGAATGCTTAGCTTAAGCATGGTTAGTTGTCATAACAAAGTTGTTAGTTCAACATGTTGCGACAACCAGCTAAGTTAGTGGGAATCGATGCCTGGGATCTTCACGCGTGCAAGTTAACAAGAAAAAATGTTGTAGAACGAAAAATCTATCCATCATAAAAGATGCACTTGGGACAACAATATAGAAGAGAAGAAGAAAGGAAAGGCTGGAAGGAAGAAGGAAAGAAGAAGGAGAAAGGATGATAGGAAAAACTCGGATGGTCGCCAAAGAGTATAGTCGTGTGATGCATAGCCGCCACATGAACGGCCAAAGGAGAGTCTGCCAGTTAAACCAGTCGGCGGCTACACTCTGACAACTCGATGACATTAATCCATCATGAACTGGAAAGATCATTGAGACCACATGGTTAGATGGATGCATTATCGTCGAAGGTGCCTGACCTAGGAGTGGGGCAAAAGTTGGACAATGAGGCGGCATGGTAGCCCTATTGACTTTTAGGGGTGTATGATAGGAGGTGCACGATCTCAACGAGGCAAGTCCACAACGGTCGGTTAGGATTTCAAGTGGCAGGGGATGCATTGGTGAAGCATAAATATGAAAGGGGGCTAGATGATGGAAATGAAGTAAATATGCCCAAACTAAGAGAGGCAGGCGTGGAATTGGTAGGACAATCGGGTGGAGGTGATGTCCCCCCCTCCCCATTGGTCTTAGGGGGCTTGGGATGAGGGATCCTCGTTTAGGGAATCCAAGGAAAATAATATCCATTGTTCTTTTATTTATTAAGAATGGGGTCTTCTGTTCACTCTGAGAACAGCAAAATAGTTTTATCTAAATAAGAAAGAGGGAAAACCTAAATGTGCTACACCATAAATGTTTCATTAGGGATGGCAATAAATGATTTTTATTGTTTAGACCTTTTATGCCCATGTGACAAAACTATTTCTTCTCCTTATGCAAAACCTAAAATCAATTTTTTAAATCAAAGGGGTTCCCCCTGCCCCAACTTTTAGTAGAGCCAAGGCAACAACCATGTCAATATTTTACTGCTCTCAGTCACAACCAAAATTAGCCACAACAGAATTATTACAGTCCCTAAGGAAGGGAAAAGCAACAGTCTTGCAGTTGGATACAGGAAATAGATCAAGAAGACAAGCCACAAAGGGAAAGTAAACTGATCTACAATCTTTATGAGGAAGCCTGCCAAGCTATCCTCCGTAGCTCTCCACGCCGATGATCGAGCAATCTTAGGCATTCTAGTAGTAGAGTAGCTTGAACATTGGTGCACGGTACCTTCCATTGTCAAACCAAACCGCCTACCAAACCCATGATGCATTTCACACTTCGCCATTTTCACCCCTGAAAAAGAAATTCATTGCGAAAACACCATAAGCCCCATGGGATAGCAGATGTGACTAAGTTAATTGCATCTATTTTTTCTTATGTCTCCATAAGGAGTACAAGGAATTGAAAGAGCACGGTACGGGAATGTTAAGAATATCAGAAATGATCGACCAAACACTTTTGCAACAATGCAATCAAAGAAGAGATGTTGTATAGATTCAAATTATTTACAGTAAACACAAGTAGGATCAGATACAAAATGACGTTTAGCTAGGTTATCCTAGTCAAACTTTTGTTATGGGGGACCAGTCATAGAAAAACATGTATGATTTTCCAAATGCAGTTCTGTAGTTCAGAAGAAATCCCAGAAAAGTTAATCAGCTTATAAATGGTTTTAACAGTGTGTATGCCAGATGGCTCAAGTATCCAGATGGGAGTATCATTTTCACATGACAAAACTTTAGTTTTCACTAGAGACACCAACTCAATCCATCTACTGAGATGATGTTCATCCACACACCTTCTAAAGGTAAGTTTTAGAATCGCCCCATCCCAAACCTGGGCAACAATAGCATCTTGTTGTTAGCAAATTTCAAGAAGATCCTTGTATAAGGTTTTAAGTGAACAAACAACAATCCAGATGTCATGCCAAAAGCCAATACTGTTGCCACTGCCCAATTTCCATTTATAAAAGGTTTTAGCAACAGAAAAATCTCAAAAAACACTTTTCCATAACTGAGATCCCAAACCAGGTTGAGCACAAAGAATATTGGGTTTCTTTGTCCCATATTTGAAATTTAAGAGAGTTTTCTAATCATTGGATTTACTGTCAAAGAATCTTTTGCTCCCACAGGCGAGCATGGCCAAGTTAAAATCCCTAGGATTAGGGACCCCATCCCACCAAATTCCTTTCTCCTAGATATGAGTCCCCAGCTAGCTAGGCGATACTTGTGTTCATCCCCCATGTCACCCCCAAACAAAAGATACATCTCAGAAGTAATGGCCTCTATAGCACATTTGGGGAATTTCAAAATAGACATCAAATAAGTGGGGAAGCTAGCTATGCAAGTGGCCAGTAGGATTAGTTTGCCCCTGTAAGACAGTTATTGCCAAGCCAACCAGAATTTTTTTTTGATAATTTTGTCAATGATTGGTTGTATATCTTACCTTATCAATATTTTGAAGTGCAAGGGAACACCCAAATATTTAAAACGGAAAGAACCAATTTGACAATAAAATATCTGAGCAAAACAAAGCCAGGTCTTCCTTAACATGAACAGTATGGAGATCACTTTTATGGAAATTTATTTTCAATCCAGAAATATTCTCCAAACATGATAAAATCCATTTCAAATTCCAAGTATGTTCCAGATATCCAAGAAGAGGACGGTATCATCTGCATATTGCACACTGACAACACATCCAGGGACCATACGAGGAAGGATCCCATAGATAAAGTTATGATGAACAACTTTAGATAGCATTTTGGACAAACATCAGCCACCGAATTGAACAGCGAGAGGAACAAAGGATTTCCTTGTTTAAGCCCTTCGCCTCCAATAAAATGGGTCCGTATGTATCATTAATTCTCACACAAAAAGAAATCTGAAATAAAGTACTATAAATCCATTTAATCCATTTATCTCCACAGCCTCTAGAAGAGAGCATCTCCACAAGGAATTCCCAACTCACTCTGTCATAAGCTTTCTTATAATCAAGTTCCAAAACTAAACCACTTGTCCTAGTTCTATGAATCTCATGTATCACCTCATGAGCCATAACAACACTTTCTAATATAAGAGCCTCTAGAAGAGAGCATCTCCACAAGGAATTCCCAACTCACTCTGTCATAAGCTTTCTTACAATCAAGTTCCAAAACTAAACTACTGGTCCTAGTTCTATGAATCTCATGTATCACTTCATGGGCCATAACAACACTTTCTAATATAAACCTCCATTTAATAAAGGCAGATTGGTTTGGGAAAATAAGTTTGTCACATAAAACAGGAGCTCTAGAAATTATAGCTTTAGTTAATATATTAATATCACTATTACTCAAACTAATAGGACGAAACCTTAATTCAGTAAGGACAGGTCTTTCTTAGATTTCACTTTTTTACAGTTTTCTTTATCAGATGGAAGTGGTATGT